>JADBJO010003699.1:0-40000 GCA_016801955.1 Conus betulinus | reverse complement strand
CTAACTCTACTCAATACCACAGTCCATACAGTGATCTCCCTATTTTCAACTCCCTTAGTGAGCTCACAATTTTGAATGAGTTCAGTTTTCACCCCCCTTTCTGCCAAGCGGGAAAGGGAGAGGGTGTTCTAGAGTTTGGACAGGTGAGCATATCATAAAACTATTTCTAGCTGTAAAATTTCTTTCCTTCATACTTACCTGTTCAAACAAATGCCTGAATATGGAAAAGGATGGAAAAGGATTCCCACTTGAGAAGCTATCCAAATGTGTCTGACCGAATTCTGACCAAGAGCTCGCTCTATATGGTTGAAAATGGCCCTAAAGGTCTCAGCAACAGTATGGAGGCTTAAAGCATGGTCCCCACTCTCCTTCAAGGCTAAAAAGAACTATGAGCAAAAACATGGAAATTAAAGCATTCCCAGAGTCAGGAAAAGAAGACAAGAGTCAATAAAGACCAAACCCCCTGGAATAATTCAACACTGTCCAGAATTCAGAAATAGTACACCACAGACCCATAGTTCTGAAAATAATCAGAAATAACATCCAATATATGAATGGGTGTGCTACTAAGCATTCAAAACAAAAGTGGCATCTAATTATATACATAAACAATCAAGTCCAAAAGTGCACCACCAAACACAGTTCAAAGGTGGCACAGCAAAGGGATACATCTATGTACAAAACAACATTGTCAACGACATAATATCAAACCAAATGGAACTGGGTTCACAACTACAAAAACAAGTTCACGTCTCTGGAAAAAAAAGTTTAAGTACTGCAAGAGTGAGCCACAAAACACCCAGTTAGTAAGTGGCCTTCTAAGTCAATGTAAGGCACCAAACACATTTCACTGGACAGATAAGAGTATTAAACACAAGCGCATGCCATGGAACACTCAAACAATATGTGGCATAGAATAGGATCCTCATTCCTGTATATGTGCATAATGTGCAAGAGTATGCTGCAAAAGACTCGGTCAATATAAGGCTTTGGTTACAACAAACATATGTATGGCCACCAGCACACAGTCAAAATGGTGGCATGACATGTAAACAACAGTGAATTGTTTGGAAAGTCGTTGATCAATTAGTCTGGAAAAATGGCTTTGGGAGCTACTACCACACCCCTCAGACACAATCCTGAGCTTCCATATCTTCAGACATATCTCTCAGATAAAACCTGCCAAAAGCTGTTTTTCAATCTCCAGTTTGCTGCCTCACAAACATTAATGACCAGGATGTTCTGCCAGTGAAGGCAACTGGCCGAGGCTTCCTGGGCTTCACGTGCCCTTATATAAAGATATAAGGGGGAATGGCTTCTCACTAAAGACAAAGCCTGGCGACTAACCTGTCTACACCAGGAGCTCAGTCTCTAGGGTCTGATAGTGGCATCAAGTCTGTCATGCCATAATCGTGTATCACAACATCCTGATTCTGTCTTCCGAAGATACACCTTCAGTGCCCTGATGGGACAGTTAAACTGCTCCACCTTCTAAGAAAAAGATAGGCGTGAAGGTGCAAATGTGACCCAGAGAAGTACTGCCAAACCAACTGGCTGGGAGCAATCCTGCACCACCTTTGGAAGCCTGTGCTGTGTTCAAACAGGGTGCCCAGGGCAATCCGTCTCTCTCTCTCTCTCTCTCTCTCTCTCTCACACACACACACACACACACACACACACACACACACACACATTTTCACTAGTATTCTCTCTCTCTCTCTCTCTCTCACACACACACACACACACACACACACACACACACACACACACACACACACACACACACAACTAATATTTCTTCCATGACTCTCAGAAGTGTCTGTTTTGTCTGTTTCCATTGCATGCTTTCAGCTAATGCAGATGGCATATACCTCCTGTTCCATTTTCACCAGCATTCTGTATCCTAGCAAGAGTGCCTTATCAGTACATCTTGCACATGTCTGATTTTTTAGCTAAAATCAGGATAATAAGATAAGATAATGTTGCTTATAGCCCAGCCAACCGCAAAGGGCCATATCTGAGCTGTCACCACGTTAAAATCAACTCACAAGTCATTCATTCACACAATTCTTTAAAATACATCTAAAAACCCATTCGAAAGTTTGTTAAAAAAAAACTTTCCACTGTAAAATCTAAGATACAATGAAAAATGTTAAATCTCTTTCAAGAACTCAAAGATCGCGTCAGGCAGAATGTCTCTGAACAAGGTTTTCATGGAATCTGCTGTAAAATGTTTGTGTCTCACATCATGCAAGTCCCAACACTCTAGAAGAACATGTTTCATTGTGAGTGGCACATGACATATAATGCACCATGGAGCTTCTTCACTCTTTAAAAGGTATGAATGGGTAAAATACGAATGGCTGGTGTGCAGCCGGCATAGAACTGTTTCTTCTTTACGACCACCAGACGTAGATGAGAGGAACTTCTTTAGGTTTGGACAGATCTGGAAGAGTTTGTTATCCATCTGTGTATTCCAATCCTCCTGCCAGAGGTCTCTGACATAATCATTATATCATTTTTTGGTTTCAATCTGCGCAGAGGATATATATATATATTAGACAATTTTCCTGTTGTGGCATTCTTGGCCCGGCGATCAGCCATTTCATTCCCTCCGATGCCAACATGACTGGGAACCCAAGCCACAACAATGTTGTAACCCTCCACTTTCAACCTGGTAAAAAGTTAAAAAAGTAGAGAAGTTCCGGATAATGAAGGTAGTGGCCAGCTATGGCCTCCAAAGCTGACAGTGTGAATCCGACAGAACCAGAAAGTCCCTCTTCATAGATTGTGAGATTATCCTCAGCACCAGAACCAGAGCTGTAAGTTCAGCAGAGTCAACAGAAGCATCTGAAAGGAATTGTTCTAACAGTATTTGAGAAGGAGCACCAGGGCAATAGGCTGCACAGGCCACTCCATCTTCAGACTTTGAACCATCAGCAAACATTTTCTGACAGGATGGAAATTTTGAACAGAGATCGGCATACAATGCCTTGTATGCCAGAGAGCTGGTAGATTCTTTGCGAAAAGCTGCAAGGTCAAAACAAATCTCTGGTGTGTGGAAAAGGTCCATGGAGGCTTATCTGGAAACTTGGAATAATCAGACACAACTCCTAGGGTCTAGACCTGCATTCTGCGCATGAGGCTGCATACGAAGACCAAACGGCAGAATACAGTTTGGGTTGTTTTCGAATTTACTTTGAAACTGAGGGTCAAAGACGCAGCCATAGGCAGGGTTTTCCAGTTCAGAGAACAGTCTGATATAGTAATTCAAAGATAGTTTCAGCCTGCTGGTGGACAGTGAGGGTTCACCTGCCTCTGCGTACAGGCTGTACACAGGGGTGGTGCGGAATGCTCCAAGACAGATATGAAGCCCTTGATGGTGGATAGGGTCTAAGAGTTTTAGGTAAGACGGTCTTGCAGAGCCGTACACGCACAAAACCATAGTCCAGTTTGGAACAGACCAGACTCTGTAGAGGTGCAGCAAAGTTTTCTTATCAGCACCCCAGTCAGTGTGTGCTACGACCCGCAGAATATATATGAGCTTTCTGGCAAGAAGTTTTGAGGTTTTTTTAAATGTGGCTGAGAAAGTTGAGTTTTTGGTCAAAAATAACTCCAAGGAATTTGGCCTCTTTCACAACTGAATGGGAGATTTCCCTATACAAATTTCAGGATCTGCCAATGATGAATTTTATCCACACAAAGCTGGAGCCTGCGCTGGACACTTGGGTACAAGCTTCCAGTTGCATAGACAGCAAAATCATCCACAAACAATGAGCAGTCTGAACCCTGTTGAACTGACTTGACAATGTTGTTGATCTTGATGCTAAAGAGGGCAGGAGACAGTATGCTCCCCTTGTGGAACACCCAACACCTACTAATGAACATCAGAGACAGTGGTGTCAAAAAATTTTGAATAAAAAGTGGAAGATGACCCCGAAAACCAAGATCATGGAGATCATGAAGTATCCCAGATCTCCAGGTGATATCGTAGGCCTTCTTCAAGTCAAAGAAAATTGCCACTGCGTGTTGTTTGTTTAGAAAGGTGTTCTGAAGCGTAGATTCCAGACGGATCAAATGGTCAACTGTAGTTCGATGTTTGCAGAAACCACACTGTTCTTTTGCCAGAAGGCCGTCAGGTTTGAGTTTGACCATTTTCTCCATCAGTTTGCAGACACAGCTGGTCAAAGCTATCGGATGGTAGTTAGATGGGTTAGAAAGATCTTTTCCAGGTTTGGGAATGGGAATGATGAGGGCTTTTTGCCAAGAAGGTAGAAAGAATCCAGTAGTCCATACATGGTTGTATACATGTAGCAGGATGTTCAGACCTTTTTGCAGAAGATGTTTCAAAAGTTTATAATGGATTTCATCTATACCTGGAGAAGAATCGCTGCAGGAAAGTAAGGCAGATTTCAATTTGTTTAAAGTGAAGGAAGATTGTAGTCTTCCATGTTGTCTGACAAAAAGTTGCAGGGAGATTTTTCTTTCAGGGCTTTGTTTTTGACAAAACTGGCTGATTTGTTAGAAGAGGAGGAATTCCTTTCAATGGTTGAAACAAGCAGATTAGCAACTGCTTTTTTCTCTGTTATTAAAGAGTCAGAAAACCTGAGATAGTTTACAGTGGGGCAGGTGTTCTTCCTTTCAATATTTTCTTGATGATTTTCCAAACTTTTTTCTTCAATGTTTTTGATGTGAGACTTGAGCAAAACTGTTTCCAAGACAAATGTTTACTGGTTTTATAAATGTTTTTGGAATGGCCCTCAGTTTCTGATGCGCTTTGGACATTGGCATTGAAGGTCTGCAGGAGACTCGATGTTGAGCTCTTTTGCGGGTTTTGTTGATTTCCTTGCATTCAGAGTTGAACCAAGGAACTTTTGGCATTAGGCGCTTCTTGGAAGATGTGGGGATGGTTGACGTTGTGCAATTCAATATGAAACTGAAAGACTTCCTGCTGGATCTTCACTTTGCAGGATCTTGTCCTCTTCCATATCCATAAGAAACCTAGTGGCAAAGAGGTCCCAATCTGCTTTATCAAAATTGAGACGTTCTGGTAAAGACTCACTCTCTGCATTCGTATACTGAAGGAACACAGGAAAGTGGTCACTACCATGCAGGTCCTCATCAACCTCCCAAACAAAATCCAGAAACAAAGATGAGTCGCAGACAGAAAGATCCAGACAAGATGTGGTGCCATTAGCGGAGTGAAAGTAAGTTGGCGATTTCCCATTCAAGACACACAAATCAAGCTCCGAAAACACTTCCTCTAAAAGCAGACCCCGTGGTGAAGATCTCTCACTTCCCCATAGAGGAGAGTGACCATTCAGATCACCCAACAGCAGGAAGGGTCTAGGAAGCTGCTCCAAGAGTGAAATGAGGTCCCATTTGGTGAAACAGATATTTGGAGACAGATACAAGCTACAGACAGTAGCTGTTTTGTGGAGAGTAACCCGAGCTGCCACTGCCTGAAACGGAGTCTGCAGAGCAACTGGGCTGTACAGAACAGAGTTGTGAATGAATAAGGCTACCCTGCCAGAAGCGCCATGTTCAACAGATTGTGCAGGTTGGTTCTGGAAGCTGTAGCCAGAAAGTGAGAAAGTTTTGTCAGATTTCAGAAGAGTTTCTTGCAGTGAAACTAGCATCGGCCTAGCCTCACAGCACAGGAGCTGCAGTTCTTCGTAATTTGAAGACAGTCCCCTGATATTCCATTGTAAGACTGTATCGATTGTGGATGAGGATTTTAATCGTCCATGTCTATGTCCTCTTCCTCTTCATCATACAGAACTTCAAACGCATTTTGCAGTTTGAGCTCCGCTTTTTTAAGCCTGTCTGGTGGAATCTGAGGTTTCATCTTCCCTGGAGGGGAAGAACCCAATGGTCTTGATGGCATTGGTGGAGGCTTTCCTCTGCACTCCACCAACACCACTTTGCTGGAAAGTCACTGTCAGGACACCTCCCTTGGGAGGTGGTCTCGGCTTGTGGGCCATCTCAGGGTGAACCCCTTGCTTGGGCAGCCGCACACAGCCGCAGGCTTAGAGGATGCACTAGAGGTGCATCCTTTGGTGGGTTTAAGGCCCCCACCAATAGCCATTTTTTCTTGCAATGTTTTCGAAGCTGCAAGACATTTCAGCAGTTCAAGACCACATGGGTCTGCCTGAACACTGGCTTCTACCTGAGGTGCTCTAAGCGATTTTTTTACCACTGTCGAGAAAAGGAGCGGGGTTCCCTTCTGCTCCTGCACCAACTTTTTGGCTTCGAAGAATGAAATCTTTTTTTCTGTTTTTACATGCTGGATTTCGCTTTCTACTCGCCAAACAGGGCAGTCTTCTGAAAAAGAAGGGTGGTCACCATCACAGTTCACGCATTTCGCGGATTCACATCCGCCCTCATGAACTGCTGTACTGCAGGTGGCACACACCTCTCTCTCCCGAGCATTTCTCCTTGACGTGGCCAATCTTTGACACCTGAAGCACCTCAGTGGGGATGGCACATACAGGGCTACTTTTACTCTTAAGTATCCCACCTTTATGGACTCTGGAACAGTCGGTTTAGCAAAGGTGAGGAACAGAGTGTTGGTTTTTTGGTTTTTTTTTTTCCGCACCTTTTCAGAAAGTCGCCCTCCTGACCTCTACCACTCCTTGATCAGCTAACTCAGCTTTAATTCTCCCTCAGATATTCCAAACAACTCTTGGCAACGGATGACACCTTTCGAGGAGTTTAGACTTTTGTGAGGGAACACTTAGATAGGGTAATTTACAAGACTTTCTGATCTCAATAAGTTCTCCGAGTGGACTTTTCGGTCAAACTTGCACAAGCAGGGAACCATCCATCAACCTTTTAACAACCTTTTAACTGATTTCAGCTCTGCGCCTACAAGACCTTCTAGCCCCTTTGCAACAGCAAAGGGACTCAACTTGGTAATAGGTTGTTCGCTATCCGCCGACTGGATTATCAGCCAAGAGGGCCAAACACCTATCATCTTCCGGACTTCTGTGTCCGAATCTGAGTCCGTGTCCCTGGAAGGATAAGAACCCTATTTTCTCCTCTTTCCTGTTTTTTTGTTTTTTTAGAGGCCATGAAGGTTTTTAAATACTGGCAGAAATAAATGGTCACCCCAGGAGAGCTGCCATGCTGGGGAAGGGACAATGGATGGCCATAGTATGGCGTCCCTGAGCCTGGTACCATCCCGCTTGAAAACCAGACAGTGCACCTTCGCCACTGAATTGGGATCAGCCACTCAGCCCCTCGCCAGGTAACTGTAACTTGGGCTTCCCTGCTGTTTATGGCAGCGACTCAAGTATCGGAGAAAAAAGAGAGTGGTAAAGAAGCCTTGAAGGGGAGATAAAGAAAGAAAAGATCCGTTAAGACAGGCAGAAGATAGAACAGGAAAAAGGTGGTTACTATTTGTCTGGGCCCTCACTCTTAACCTTTCTGACATGGGAGAGACCCTACCAGGGGCATCAATTCCTACCATGTAATGCTTAGGCCAGTCAGCAACTTGGCTATACAGGCCTAGAAGCGCTGACAACAACTAATCATCTAGCCGAGTATTGATGACCCCATCAGCAAAGCCTAAGGGATCACTGGACCACACAAGCCCTCCGACCATGGCAAGGTTGCAATCCCCGGAGGGAGCTAAAATCAGGAGGGATTATGTAAGACAAAAAAACAGTTTATTGTAAAAATAACCAACTTTGGCAAGAAAACATGTTACATCTGTGTTTATTTTTCAAAAAACAAAATATTTTGGTCTTATATGTTTTTTGCAGAAAATTGGTTTCACATATTTTGATTTGAACAATTGGAGCCAATGCATGATTTCTGTAGATCTTTCTTTTTTGCACTAATATATATGTTCCTGAAAACTGAAAATAATTTTGTGCCAAAACAGTATATCTGTTGATTATAGGGTTTTGGCAAGAAAATTCAGTGGTACATGTACAGATGTTGTGTTTCTGCACCAAAAAGTATGGAAAGTGATTAATGTTAAAAAACAACAAAGCATCTGTCATAACTTTTTAAATAACTGAAATACAAATTTGACACAATCTGAAGATATATGGTTTTGGCTCTAAGCCATTGGAATCTTTATGTTTTGATTTAGAAACCATTTCAAGAGCCAGGACCAAGGCTGTCAACTAGGTAATGTAGATGGAGCTATCAGTGGGAATGTGTTCAGAACATCTGACAGAAGGACCTGTTGCACAATACACAGCAGAGGCAACCCCCTCCTTCAGATTTGGAACCATGGTGGTGAAATTTCTTCTGAAAATACATCTTCTAAAAATGTACCAGAAACCTCGTTAAAAACCTTTCTTCCATAAAATCTTTAATCAGATGAAAAATGTTGATCTCTAGGAATACAGGTTTTTGCATACTTACTCAAAAGTATTATTAGTTAGAGAGTCTGTTGGGTCTTTGAACTTGACTTGACTTTGAACGTAACGGGAAAATGGTCATTTCCATGCAGATCATCATGGACAGGCCACACATAGTCCAGGACCAGCAGCAAGGGGTCACACACAACAAATACACAAAAGCACACCATTAGAACAGTGCTCAAATGCAGGACAGCTGTCATTAGTTACACAGATCTAGCTAAAAAACATAACATCCTCCAAAAGAGACCTCGGGATGGTGCATCCACACTACCCCAATGGGGATTATGACCATTAAAGTCAGCCAACAGCAAACAAGGGCAAAGAAGTTCTTTGATAAGACTGACATGTAGCTGATGACTAACCCAGACAGAAGGTGGAAGATATAGCAAGCAAACTGTAACAGTTTCGTTGAAAATGACTCTCATACCTCTTGCCTGAAGAGGGTAAGTAAGAGCAACAGGGCTAAACAGCAAAGCTGTGTGGTTAAAAAGGGCAACACCGCCTGTTAGTCCCAGTGTGGAGGGTTGTGCAGGTTTCGTAAGAATATTGAAACCAGAAAGACTGAAGGTCTTCTGGCTTTGAATTTTTGTTTCCTGAAGAACTACTACCTGAGGTTTAAGAGTATGGCACAAAAACTGCAGCCCCTCAAAGTCAGATTTTAAACCATGTGTATTCCAGTGAATTAATGTGCTATCCATAGTGCAGACGACAAACAAGTGAGAAATCAGTTCATCTCTGAGTCATCATCTATGTCTAAAGAAGCAAATTTATTTTGAAGAGGGACTCGTTTTTTTGGCTCCAGACCTGCTGGCAGACTTGCCTGCATGCTGAGATGGCTTACGTTTTGGAGACAGTAGAGGTCGCCTTTTTATCTCCACCATCTCGACATTTTGTTGAGCTCCCTTGCCTGCAAAGCACTGCTTCGTAATTTCAAGGTGGAGAGAGCCGGCTTTTTATTCTGCCCAGCAGCAGATGGTTTAATTTGCTGAGCAGTCTGCAAGCGGCAGATTTAGCACCCCCACCAGGAACATCCACTTTGGGCTGGGAGGTGGTGGATTTGCCTCCATCAGGGCCAGACACTTTTTCTTGCAATGTTTTTGAAAAATGGAACGCATCCGTTTGACAGGAAACAGATGCATAGGAACTTTCTTAACAGCTGAAGCATACAAAGAAACTGAAGTAGACTGACTGCCAAGGACCTGCTTCCATGCCTTGAAAAAACAAATTTTATTTTTGGTTTTTACTTTTTGAATGTTTACTTTCTGAATCCAAATTGGGCATTTACATGAAGTGGAGGGGTGGTCGCCATCACATTTTGCACAATGGGCCGGATCTTTACATGGTCCATCATGGTTTGCTTTGTAGCAAACACCACACACACCTCCTCCCACAAACAGTGATCTCTTATGTACCCAAATTCCTGGCACTTGAAGCACCGCATCAGAGACAGAATGTAATTTGTAAAGTTGAATGCAGACATTCAAATAACCACTTTGATGACTTGTGGCAATGAAGGGGTACAAAACGTCAGGAAGAGGATGTTTGTGGGCACTCTATCTGTTCCTCTGCAAATTGTGACCCTGTGCACATCAATGACACCTTGGGTTGCAAGTTCTGTTTTTATCTCAGTCTTAGAGATGCCTGTGAGACTGGTGCATCTAATGACTCCTTAGGACGTGGTTAACTGTTCATGAGGAGTCACCCTGATCTCTCTGTTCACTAACTTAGCGGCACTCAGCAGCTGTTCTGATTGTCGCTTAGATTTGCACTGAATGAGGAAGCAACGATTCTTAAGTCTCTCTACTGACTGACAGTCTCCTCAAACCCCCTGAAACACTTCTGAACAGCAAATTGACTCAGTGCAGACATAGGTTTGTCCTGGTCCATTCCTTCAACAATCAACCATGAAGCAGAAAAAAAAATCTGTCATTCTTGTTTTTTTTCTGAATCACGGTCCACCTCAGACTCTTGGGACATCCTTCTTGAAGTTACATGTACTTTTCTTTTCTTTGAGGAGAGTTTTAGGTGAAGAATCCATATTTTTATTGTTTTTTTTTTATCTCTCCCTTACCTATCCACCATGGAGTCCAGCTAAGGGGCCATGGTCAAGAAATCTTGACCCGTTCCAGGCGTCGAGAGGGATATACAACAAACTCCTGGGAACAGAGAACCGAGCACTACAAGGATTACCTTGGCCAACCAGGGAACTGCCTGTCTTGACCCAGCCTCATGTAGGGGCAGCCAATTAGTAAACCTGGGCCATCGTATACCTCCTGTCTAGATGAGGTCCGAGCCAAAAAAATGTGTCGAGAGCACCTGGCCTCTCAATCACCAGGATCTCATTCCCCTCCACCACAGGTCGCACAGCACAGCAAATGCAGTGGATCTTTTAAAGACCACAAAAAAAGAAGAATGTGTAAAAGAGGCTTGAAGTGGAAAAGAAAATAGAAAAGATCTGTTAAGAAAGGCAGAAGACAGAACAGGAAAAAGGCAGGTTACTATCTGTCAGGGCCTCACCCTTAACCTGGGAAACCCTACCAGGGGCATCAACTCCTACCACATGTGTTTACACCAGACAGCAACTTGACTTTATAGGCCTAGAAACATTTTCAAAAACTAGCCTTTCACCAAAGTATTGATGCTCTCACCAGCAAAGCCTAAAGGATCACTGGACCATGAAGCCCTCCCACCACAGCAAAGTCACAACTCCCGGAGGGGATGGGATGAAGGAAATAGCCTTGAAGCAATAGACTTCCCTTTGAAAGGCAAAACGCAGGTACTTCTGTGAGGTGGGGTGGGATACAGATGTAGTAAAAGGCATCAGATAAATACAGGCTAATGGCCCAATCCTTGAAACAACTGGATCCTCGAAGCCTGTGGACAGCTTCTACAGTGAACTCTGGAGAGAAAAAGTAAAGATTCAGCCTCCTGAGATCTATTATAGGCTTCCATTTCCTGTTCCTCTTTGGAACCAAAAAGAGAATAGTAAAGAAGCTTTGAAGACACAAGTAGGGATTCTCTGTGACTGTTCCTTTTTTGAGAGAAGAACAAACCTTTTTACGAATAACTTCTGGTTTTGTAGGATCTTCTGTTATCTTGTTCCAAACAGGGGTGGACATCACACAACAAGGACATGACAAGGAAATCTTTAGACCACCCTTCATTACTGAAAGTACCCATTTGTCTATTTAAAGATAGGCTTTCCCACTGCAGAAAAAAAGGCTGAAAGACGCCCTTCTCCAGCACAGAAACAATGCAAGGATAGTCATTGACTTTGACCCGTCCATGTCCTCTAGAACGACCATTCTCAGAAGGTCAGGAGCAAGACATTCAGAAGGAGACTGCTTTGGGAAGGAGATCTGATGGCCACAAAGGAAAGACACCAAAAGGAGGAGGGATGAACTGAACTCCATGTCCCACAGAAAGCAGAAGGTGTGGGTACAAAGGACTCCCAGAATCTCTCAGCAACATGGAGGAGAGAGCCTCTGAAAGAACGAGGGCCCTGAACCAGAAATTGCCTAAGAGAGCTCTAACTCTCCCTGGAGGAAGGGCCCCGATCGAGGCCCCAACTTGCACACACGTTTTGGACCCTGATCAGGGCTTTTGAAGGATATTGAATTTTTGGAGTGGCACTCGCTTCATGGATAACATGATAATCTAATTCGAGTATTCCTGACTTTCCTCTTTTGAAAGCAACCAATGGTTGCAGAAATTTTTGCTTGGCGAGCGAGGCATAGGGTGTTTTACAAGTCACTGTCCATGTGTTCAGTGCTTGTCAACAATGGTGTCTCAACTCAGTACTTCGTTGCAGCGAAACTCGGAGACAAGTCATCACAGTCAGTGTTTCACAGCATTAGAAGAGTTAGAATTACTTCAAATTGAAAGTTCCAACATTGACAAAGACTCTGATGACAGTAATGAGGATTTTATTGAAAGTGGAGGTGAGAGATGTTCAAAGTCTGAACTTGAACTTGCAGCACTGATAGCTGAGGCCAGTGATAGAGGGAAGAGGGTGATGGTGAAATGATGACGCACCACTGGCCAAGCAGAGAGGAGAGCGTGTACCACCACATGACACAGAGGAAGACTTTTTTGCAGATCATGATGCAAGACTGGCATCAAGATTTTCGATTTGTTCCTGCTGTGCACCTTTCACTGGTGACCATGGGTTACTCAAATCACAAGAATGCCAGGGCCCCTTCCAGTTGTTTTCCAGCTGAAAATGCATCGTCTGCCACCATGCGGTCAAGTCCAGACTTTCTGGCAAGGTGCGCATATTCATCATGTTATCATCATTTTTCTTGCTTATTTTTTTATCTCACTTGTAGACATATACTATATGTGTGTACACACACACACACACACACACACACACACACACACACACACACACACACACACACACACACACACACACACACACGCACACACATACACGCACATACACACACACTTGTGAAAATAATGACAATGATGATTATGACATATAACCCCCCTTGGAGCTGCACCATCCTGGTAGCTCTTCAGCATATGCAGCGTCACAATGGCAAATTTGTCTGAGGCCCCACTGATACACTCTCACAACCCCAGCTGCTCCGCATCATTTATCACCTGAGTAGCACAGCTCTTGCCAAACCTGACAGAACGTCAGGCTGGTTGGGATGTGAATCAAAACCATAATCTCAAATAAATAATTTGAAATATTA
The DNA here is from genome assembly GCA_016801955.1 of Conus betulinus. Lineage (NCBI taxonomy): Eukaryota > Metazoa > Mollusca > Gastropoda > Neogastropoda > Conidae > Conus > Conus betulinus. Next base: position 26,916 of record JADBJO010003699.1, on the reverse strand, counting down.
TCTTAAATAGGTTAGCAACCATACCTACAGACAAAAAAGCTTTTGCTTTTAGACAGGTACTTACTGAGCCATTTCATTTGTGTAATCGCTGATCAAACTGAATCTCTTTATTGCGTAGTTCCATCTCACGATGTCTCAATTTGTCTTCTTTGGCTTTGTTGCGGTCTTCCATCAGTTGTTTCTCCCTGTGACACGGTAGCAGGTATGTCAGTTTGTTAAGAAACAGGTACACATCTAACTCAACCATGAACAGAAAAGTACACTCATCTATACTCAAATACTCATTGAAAGAATACACTGACTCTCAGCTCTGTTTCCTCTGTCCACACGTACACACATAAAGAGAGAATACATTGATAGCTGATGGATCTGACAATCAGTGCGGACTAAGATGCACTGATCTATCTATGCTGGTTTTACTAACTGTGCTGTGCTGACTATACTATGCTGAGTCACTGTGCTGAATGGACTAGTTGTGATAAGATGACAATCTGGTGAGCTGACAATTTTGCTGAGCTGACAAACTGCACTGAGGTGACTATGATGAGCTGAATTGACAAACTGTGCTGAGATAAGTAACTCTGCTAAGATGCATGGGTGAAACTGGAAAAAAACTGAAAAACTGAAAGGCCGGGATCGAGGGGCCACCTAAGCCCCTGGTGGGGTCCAGGGGCAGCACCCTGGTGGGGGGCCTAGGGGGGCAAAGCCCTTCCGGCCGAAATGGATTTTTTGACAAATTCAGGCAGTTTTCCTGGCCTCTGGTGAAAGGAAATTTGGAGCTGAGGCCTTGTTTGAAACACATATTTATTGCTTATATGTGAACAAAAGTCATCATTTAAAATTCAAAAACATTTAAAAAAAACAAACTTACTTACCCCCCCCCCCCCCCCCCCCCCCCAAACCAGCTTGGTTGGTGCCTTAGACATAGATGGGCAGTAAGGGTATCAACATCAGGACCGCAAGCCTGCTGCAAGCCAACATATTTCCTGAACAGGAAATCTGTTGGTAAATTGGAAGCCATGAGAAGAGTGTTGTAGTCAGTAGAACTCTGTGGTTGCTCAAGACTTTTCTCTCCTTTCTGGTGGGAATGGATCATAAACTCCTCTATGTTGTCACAGCTGGAATAATGGAGAACAGGCTGTAGTGTTGTATGTCTGAGCCTAGCAATATTCTCTTGTAGAGCAATTCATGCAATTGTGTGTGTGTGCGTGTGTGTGCGTGCGTGTGTGTGTGTGTCACTACGGGGTAAGTGGGGGCATGGAGGGCTGCTGAAAAAGATTTTACTGAAATTCTCACCTTCATGCTTTTAATACAATCCGGACTTCTGGCATGCTTTGCTGGCCGAGATTTTCCATTGGATCCATACTTGAGGTCCGAGTTGCACACACGGCAAAACGCTACACCAGGTTTGTTCGTTTTCAAACACCAAACACGATATTGTCGTTTTTCATCATCTATTTCGTTTAGTCAAGCCCATCGCCACTTATTAAAGATGCCAGTGTTGATCTCAACTGAATCATCTTCTTTAAGTTAGGACAGTCTCACGTTTTCCAACGAACTCCGAACTCAAAATCTAGATTTCGGCAAATGGTGCTTTATCTTTATTCCCTAAGATAAATAGTACTTCTGATTCGGCACTTTCGTTTTAATGCAAGACTCACTTGATGCGCAATTTGCGCAATTTTTGAGACTGTTTTGAAAAACTTTATTATTTTTTTTCAGATTTACGAAAAAAACGAAAATTCCGTCTCAAATAATTTAAAAAACGGATTCCGTCTCCAGACTGAAGAAGTTTCACCCATGAAGATGATTAACTGTGCTGAGATGAGTAACTGTGCTAAGATGATTAACTGTGCTAAGATGACTAACTGTGCTAAAACTACTGTGTTATGATGACAGACTGCCAAGTGTGACTTACTGTGCTACAATGACTGTGATGTGATGCCAAATGGCTAAGATCACTTACAGCACTAAGATGACTAATTGTGTACTAGGATGACTTTATGTGCTAAGATAACTAACCATGCTAAGGTGACTAAGAGCTAAAAATGACTAACTGTGTATACTACCTGACTGTGCTGAGCAGGCTATCTGGGCTGAGCTAACTACCTAAGCTGCGCTGATAATTATGAGTTGACTAACTGTGCTGAGTCTATCTTGCTAAGCTGACTTACTGTGCCAAGCTGACTTGCTATCACAAGCTGACTCCCTGTTTTGACTATGCTTAGTTGAAGAGCTGTGCTTGGCTGACTGTGCTCAGGTAACTGCACCGAGCTGACTAACTGTGTTGAGGTAACTGCACTGAACTGGCCATGCTGATCTGAGAACCTTTATTGAGCTGACCATGCAGAGCTAGTTTTGGTTAGCAGACTGAATGTAGAGAACAGACTGTGCTGAGCAGACTGTCTAGAGCCTACTAGGCCACATTCATGCTAAACCTGGCCAGTTGCAGACAGCCAGTTGCTGTAAAACTCACACAGTGATTCGCACACATTCAGACACAGCTGTTCGCCATGAGCCAGAAAATCCTGAAGTAAACAACTTTCAGTTTTGTGATGCTTTCGAACATCTGAGGGAGAAAGAGAGAAAACAGAGGAAAGAGTAACAGTACTTCATTTTTCACTGCTAGCCTGTCATCTATGTGAAATATTAAATTCGCCGCCAGACCTGATTTCTTTGGCTATGCATTCCCAGTGATATCTCTATTGTGGTGATTTTCGTCTTTTTGTTGAAAATAACAAATCTCTTCAGAACAGCAGTCATGAGTCTATGTTCATCCAGCATGAAACAAGAGCCTTCACTGCTAGTATCTATACATCTCTAAATTATATTTTCATGGCAATCATTTTTTTTTTTTCAAAAAAAAAAGGAAGACCTCTGCGAATTCTTGACTTGACTTTGACATCAATGCAAACAATGTGGTAAACTCAAGGACAGTGATGGGGCTGTGTAATATTTGATAAAATATCACAAAAAATATCAGAGTAAGTTTAAGATTTTGTAGAGTTAGATGATTTCCGTGTTATCATCTGCAAAGTGAATTAACATTGCTAAATAATGATACATATCAATGCCATGTTAAAACTTTTCAGGAAAGGCACTTGTTACTCTCTCTTCTTTTTTTTTTTTTAATATTGTGATTGATCATCTCAGCCAGACTGTGTTTAGAGTCTACATTTCACATTCTTTAAAACTACTTGATTACATTCCTGACATAGGATTTAATCACAATTATAACTAATAATAAAAAAAAATAATAATTAAAACGTGCAACTTTTTGTGATACATTTTTTTTTTTTCTTACAATGGGAATAACAAGCAGTTCATTAAGTGATCATCTGGAAAAAATATCATCTCCACCATCCCCCTTCAACCCTCTTCCTCTTGCCATCCAATGTATATATCATGTATTTTTCATTGTATTGATGTGCTGTTATACAGTCTTAAACACACACACACACACACACACACACACACACACACACACACACACACAGAACTTGAGAGAAATATAATTATTTTCTCTGTAGTTTGTTGTTTTCCCTACTAATCAGCTCAAAAGGAGCATTTTAATGACTAAAAGCATGAGTCCAAAGCAGAATGTCATATGTGTTTTAAGATTCAACTACTGACAAAGATTTAACTACTGACAGCATGATTATCTGAAAAGAAAAAAATCTCTAGTGAATTTAACAAGCCAAGCACATGGATTACACATATGTTATGACAAACTCTCTCTCTCTCTCTCTCTCTCTCTCTCTCTCTCTCTCACACACACACACACACACACACATACACACACATTCTACCAAAAGCAATTTCACAGGTATGCACCATGAATATTATACAAGCAATAAACACAGGGTGAAGTTTTCTGCAATATGTATCTGCTCAATGACACTGGCTGTGACACACACAACATGCTTGAAATTATGTTTATTTTTATTTCTTGACAAAAGTGAATCAACTCTGCTGAAAGTAGCAATGATTGTAACTTTTTTTCATGGCTTTGTTACAAGATACTAAGTTTTCGTCTGTCATTTGTTTCTCCACATCCTGAAGGGACTGGGCCAGGCAGTGGCCATGGACGGTGTTATGAATCCTAAAGTCCATCATGTGCCTATGTCCATCCTAAGATGTACCTGATAATGTCATGTATATATGATAAGACCTGCCAAGAAAGAAGGGGAAGGTTCCCACCCAAGAGAGACAAAGACTTTGTGCTTGATGCCAGTCCTGACATGAAATCCCCCCTTACTTCTTTCATTGTAGAATAAACCCTGAGAATTTATTTCATTGTATTCAAGGAGTTTGTGCTATATGTCAGTTATGTAGGGTTATGTTAGTCACCAACAAACTTGACAGAACTGGCAACAAGGATGCGTGAATAGTTCTTGAGTTGCAATGGTTGAACTATCTCCCTGTGACAACAAGAAAAAAGCTAAGCGCACCAACAAAAGTATCTTAAACCGAAGTACTGACAATGCCACTCACCCCCTCCACAATGCTTACTCCCATTTAGAAAAGCCTGGTTCATTTGTTCACATATTGTTCATTCATGGGTGAAACTGGAAAAAAAAAATGGAAAAACTGAAAGGTCGGGGTCCAGGGGCAGCGCCCCTAGTGGGGGGGGGGCTGAGGGGGGCAAAGTCCCCCGGCCAAAATGGGATTTACAAAAAAATTCAGACAGTTTTTGTGGCCTCTGGTGAAAGGAAATTTGGAACTGAGGCCTTGTTTGAAACACTTATTTATTGCTTATATGACAGTTTCCCATACATGAAGTGGTTTTTGTGTGTATGTGTGTGTGTGTGTGTGTGTGTGTGTGTGTGTGTGTGTGTGTGTGAAATACAGTGCAGTGAAACCTCTCTATTTAGGCCTTCCCTAGTAAAACTTCCTCCCTAAAGTGACTCTAAATTCTGTGATGGTTCCATCAAACTGTCTATTAAAATGCCTATCTTCTTATCTTCTTTTTTAAAAAAAATCCATGTTTCATGTTAAGATCACAAATCTGTGCATTTTCTAAGGTCTTAACAAAGAGTTTCCATTGTGCTTCCAAAACTAACCCGTTTATTACATGGTAGAAATAGAACCTTTAGTAGTTTTCCCCATCCTTTTCCCAGAAAACTAACCCTCATATTTATTTTTCTCTTATGTTTTTTTTCTTTCTTGAAATATTTTTTCATACTATTATTTCTCTCTCTCTCTCTCTCTGTGTGCCTTACATCCATCTTTGTGTGTGTGTGAGTGCGTGTGTGTGTGTGACTGGCAGGGAAGGGGGGCGGGGGGGGGGCATGGAGGGCTGCTGAAAAAGATTTTATTGAAATTCTTACCTTCATGCTTTTAATATGGTCTGGACTTCTGGCATGCTTTGCTAGCCGAGATTTTCCATTGGATCCATACTTGAGGTCCAAGTTGCACACGCGGCAAAATGCTACACCAGGTTTGTTTGTTTTCAAACACCAAACACGATGTTGTCGTTTTTCATCATCTGTTTCGTTCAGCCAAGCCCATCGCCACTTATTAGTGATGCCAGTGTCGATCTCCTCAACTGAATCACCTTCTTTAAGATAGGACATTCTCATGGTTTCCAACAGACTCCAAACTTGAAATCTAGATTTCGGCGAATGGTGCTTTATCTTTGTTTCCTAAAATAAAGAGTACTTCCGATTCAGCACTTCCGTTTTATGGTAAGATGCACTCAATACGTAATTTGCGCAATTTTAGAGATTGTTTTGAAATTTTTTTTTTTTTTTCAGATTTACGAAAAACAGAAAATTCCGCCTCAAATAATTTCATAAAAAACAAATTCCGTCCTCAGACTGAAGAAGTTTCATTCATGTTCATTGATTTCTCCTCTGCCTTCAATACTATCCAGCCTCGCTCGATGGCCCCAAAACTGTTGTCTTATGATGTCAGTTCTCATCTTGTTCTGTGGATTACTAGTTTCCTTGTCAATAGGTCACAGTCTGTTCAATTTCAGCAAGCTATTTCATCTATTTGTAAGACATCTATTGGCTCTCCTCAAGGTACTGTTCTTTCACCTGTGTTGTTTACTCTATACACTAATGACTGTACTGGCAATGTTACTACTCCTCTTGTGAAATATTCTGATGACTCTTGCTCTCCAAGATCTGTCAAACTCTCATTCTATGTACTGTGATCGTGTGAATATGTTTACTGCTTGGTGTGAAGACAATTATCTGAACCTAATGTGTACAAAAGACAAAAGAATTGCTGGCTGATTTAAGGAAAAATCCCCCAGATGTTCTGGACCTTCATACCAGCGGTGAGAAAGTTGAATGCATGACTGAGTATAAATATCTTGGCGCAATAATTGATGACAAATTAAACTTTATAGCAAATACTAATTTTATCCACAAGAAATGTCAATCAAGGATCTTTTGCCTTCAGAAGCTCAGAAGCCTCAATATAAACAGAAAAGTGCTGCAAGGATTTTACATGTTTTTATTGAGTCTGTCTTAACTTTCTCTTTTATCTGTTGGTATGGAAGCCTAACTGTGAAGAGCAAGAATGTGTTGAACAAGGTGGTGAAAGTCTGTAGTAAGATTGTGGGTGAGAGACAGAGTAGTTTGAATGTGTTGTCTGAACAAAGAGCAGTTCGAAAGGCGCAGATGATTATGAGCGACAGCAGCCATAATCTTAGTCAGTATTATGAACTTCTGCCATCTGGAAGACGTTATCAAACCCCAACATTTAGACTGAGTAGAACAAAAAAGAGTTTTATCCCCATGTCCATCCAACTTTTAAACAAATAACTCTTCTTTACATGTGACCAATGAAAACACTGAAAACTTGAACTGCTGTGTATGTGTGTGTGTGTGTGTGTGTGTGTGTGTTTGGCGGGATATGTGTGTGTGTGTGTGTGTGTGTGTGTGTGTGTGTGTGTGTGTGTGTGTGTGTGTGTGTGTGTGTTGTCACTCTATGTGTGTGTGTGTGTGTGTGTGTGTGTGTGTGTGTGTTGGTGCACAGTGTTGTGTTAAAGTGCATAACATAAAATGACATAAACAGAATGCTATTTTATTGGATATGTAATAATTGTATTGATTGTGTTATGTTATAAAAATCAAAAGACGTTGCAACATTGAATTTCACATTTTGTGATAATAAAGTTGTTTGAATTGAATCTGAATATCCAGAGACGCTTACATGAAATCAGTTCTTCAAGTCTACATGTGCTCCACTAACATTTCCATTAAAGAAAAACTGTTTCTGATCTGTGACTTTGTTGTGTGAATTGTAGTTATTTAGTTTTTTTTTTCCCTTTTTTACCATGAAATCTTGGACTGGGACTTTGCAGTAATCAGGTCTGATCAAACCATTTTTTTTTCCCCCTTTTTGCTCCTTGTGTGTCTAGAGACTGTGATTGCATTAATGTCATTTTAGCCTAATTCTCCATCTGGCAACATGTCTTATTTAGGGAAACTAGAAGAATTTAACGTCATATCATGTGACGTAAATTCATGCTTTGAATGTACAGAATCATTTTTTAGAGTGAACAATGTAAGTGATGTGGCACATATTGATGCATTCATTAGTGTAGCTGGACAGAAGACCAAAAAAGTGCTTAAATCATTGCTAGCACCAAGACCCCAACAAGCAAAACTCTTGATGAAATAATGACAGTTTTGAGTGGACATACAACCACAGAAGTCAGTCATTTGTAGGAGACCAAAGTTTTATGCTAGGAAGCAAAGAGATGATGAGTTCAAGGATTTTGTAGCAGAATTAAAAGATTAGTCTAAAAGTGTGATTTGGGAGCTTTCTAAACGAAGCTCTTAGAGATATGTTTTTCAAAGGATTGAAAGCCTCGGACACTCAGAGAAAACTTAGAAGTGAAAAACATTATCATTCACCAAAGAAAACTGACATCGCCTACGCACAGCAACTTTCTAAGCAGTGGAATGCACAGAGCAAGTTCAGCAACAACAGCGCATCATGCAGGCTGCTGAAATGGCAGACTGGAAGTATAGGACCATGGAAAGCGCCTCACATACGTGGCAGCAGGCACAATGTGCAGGCACAACCCACAGGCGCTAGAAACTGTTACAGATGTGGACAGCAGCATGATGCGTCTACATTCAAGTTCAAGACATATGAGTGCCATGCTTGCCACAAGAAGGGCCATTTGCACAGCATGTGCAGAAATTCTTTCCCAAATCCAAATAATTTTTTTGATAAAAAAGGTGAACAGGAGCATGTTACTGACAGAGGAGAGGACGAAGAACAAGAAGATAGTCAGCTAAATGTTTTTCATCTCTCCCAGAAATGGAAGAAACAATGGACAAGTGGGCAATGAGAATCTAACCTTAGAGATTGATATAGGATCAACCAAAAGCATCATCAGGAAAGACTCCTTCCATAAAAAAATTCAGCCAGAAGCCACACAAGTGAACACCTGTAAAGCTTACTACCAACTCAGGTGCACAATTACTTTTGCAGGGTGCCATAGATGTTGTAGTTGAGCACACGACCAGAAAGCAGACCTGGAATTCCTGTTAGCAAATGTCACTGGCCCAACCATCAATATTACGTCAGGACTGGATGTCAGCATCTAAGAATGTGGACTGGCAAGCCATTTGTCAAGTCAACAGGCTGTCTTCACTGATGCTGGATGCAGTCATGAACAGCCATGAAGAAGTCTTCAGAGAGGAGTCAGGCACTATGAAGAAGATCAAAGCCACACTCAAACTGAAAGAAGGGCAGAACAAACCAAAGTTCTGCAAAGCAAGACCGGTTCCATCTTTGCCCCAAGGTGGAAGAGGAACGGGACAGACTGGAGACAGAAGGTATCATAAAGAAAGTAATGCACAGTGAATGGGCATCTCCAACAGCTGTAGTCCCAAAGAACAATGGCAAGGTTAGAATCTGTGGAGACTAAAAGGTAACCATTAATCCTACACTGATGTTGATCAGTATCCACTTCCCATGGCCACTGATCTTTTTGCTAAACTGGCTTGAAAAAATTCTTTTCCAAACTAGATCTCAAGCAAGCCTATTACCAGATGGAAGAAGAAGAGTCTGAGTCTCTGTGACCCATCAACACACAAGGGACTGTATCGATATTGTTAACTTCCGTTTGGAATTTCCTAAGCTCTTGCCATATTTCAGCAGAATATGGAATAAACTGTTCAGGGCACTGAGGGATTAGTGGATTCTCAAGATGACACTGAGGTGATCGGATCAACCAAAGAAGAACATTTGATCAGACTAGATCGGAACATGAACTGAGATTGCAGTGAGACAAGTGTGAATTCCTCAAAGACAGGGTACAATACCTGGACATGCCATCTCAGCAGAAGGACTACAGCCACTGGCAGATAAAGTCAAAGCAATCTTAGATGCACCTTTCAGCAGAACTGGTACCACTGCATGATCTTCTGAAGGATCAGATGACATGGGCATGGACTTCAGACTGCCAGAATTTCGTGAAGAACGTGAAGACTCAGCTGATCTCAGTCAAGGTTTTGACTCATGTAAATCTTCCTAACAGCTGTTGGACATGAAGCAGTCATAAGTAATGTAATGCTTGATGGAAGTCATTGCCCAACTGCTTAATTGCTTATGCATCCAGAACTCTCAACAAGGCAGAAAGAAAGCACGCCCAATTCAAAGGGGAGCTTTCACACCACTTTTTGAGGTGAAGAAATTTCATGAGTATTTGTATGGCAGACAATTTACCCTGGTGACTGACCACAACTATTACTGGCCATACTTGAATCGAAAAAGGGAGTTTTAAGCAGACGCCATGATATGAGAGCAGAAGAGTACTGCTGTGGGGTTTAAGTCATTATTCCAGAACCACTGCAAAACAAAATACTGATCTAACTCCATAAGCAACATCCAGGATCTACTGAATGAAGGCCCTGGCATGCAGTCATGTCTGGTGGCCATGAATTGATCAGGACATTGAAGATTGAGTGAAGAGTTGCTATGATTGTCTTTGAGTCAAAAAAGAGCAAGGAGTTTAAACTTTATTGAGAATTCTATCTGGTGCCCTTTCGCCATTTAGGAATTCCCTTCCGCTATCTCCTGGAGCTTTGTGTGGAAAGAGAGAAGAGAAGAAGAAAGAAGAAAGACTTTGGCTCCCCTATTGATGGTCCTCACAGTTGGACCAGTTCCTGACACAGTAAAGCATCCATGTCTGCATCCCCTCAGTTATGACCTCTCTTCCTGGAAGGTGACATAGCGTGAGAACACTTTCTTGCTCGTCAGTTTTGTATCCTTCCTTTCCTTTGTGCCAAGGAACTGGAATTAGTCCAGTTGTTAGTCCACTGGGGTCTCTTCAGGACGACATTGGTGTTCCAAGGAATTAGCCCATCATCCCTCCACTTCACATACAGTGGTATTTCTATGATACAATATTTAGCTAGTGAGATTCATGTACATCTACAGTTTATCCCATAGAAGTCAATTACTCCAGTCCTTATGAGGAAAGTCACTGGCTTCTTTTGTTTTTCCTGGTCTGATCACTCTTAGATTGAAAAAAAAAAAGCATTCCTGGAAAACTGAGTGTCTTGGCGGACGCTCTATTCAGGAAGGATCAGATGTTACTGTCCGTTGGGATGTTCAACAAGAGGATCTTCCAATAACTATTTCAGTGTCTGGGAAACCCACATGTGGATTTGTTCACAACCAGGTGGAACAATCAACTTCCAGTTTTGTATTACCAGTATAAGACTTAGCTGTGGATGTTCTGTCAATCTCTTTGAAGGGGATGTTCGCTTATGTGTCCCCCCCCCCCCCCCCCCCATCCCCTCATTTCAGCGTTTGTAAGAAAGCACTGAAAGAGATATACTTGTTGATTCTGATTTCCAGTTTGAAGTGGTCAAAGAGCTTGGTAAACCGATCGATTTCCTATTGGTGGTGGTTCCAATCACTCTCCCCTACTGGAAAGATATGATTCTGCCACAGACATGGAGATGGCATGCACATTCCACATCTCTCTCTCTCCAAACCAGTCTCATATCCGGTGGTGATATCTCTAAGACCAGAGATGTTTCCACTGCCATGCATGGAAAGATCATGGCTTGCCAAAGACAATCCACTCTGAAGGTGTATGATAATACGTGGAAAATTATTTTCAAAATGGTGCTTGCAGTCTGGTGTCTAGGACACTGCACATTCTACAGAAGATCTGAGATATCTGGAAGGAAAGCAGTACTCTGATGGATTTCAGATCTGCTATGGCAAAGGCCTTCCAACTTATGGGCAGAGATATTCAAATTAGCCACAATCCCTTTTTGTCTGAACTGATTTCTTATACTGCGCTGGGCTCCCCTAGACTAACAGGTGTCCTAAATGGAGCCTTCCCTTAGTCCTGGAGTATCTGGCATAGGGGCACTTCAAGCTTATCATCGAATGCTCTGTCGGGCATCTCACTCCGAAAATTTGCCTTTTGATTACCCTGGATTCTGCATGCAGGGTCGGTGAGATTCACGTCCTCTCCAGGGACCCACGGTCTCTGCAATGGCATAATGATGGCTTGGTATTCCTGCCAAAATTGCCTAGCCCAAAGAGCAGTCTCTGATGATTAACCTTCCTCTGCTGGCCCCTTCATCATCTGATACCAGGCCCAGATGTTCTACAACAGAGCAGATTAACTGTCCTGTCAGATCATTGAAGGCCTTCCTTCCGAGGACAGAGTCAGACTCTGTGACCTGCTTCTGTGGCATTGCAGACTTGGTGCCCCTTAAGATCCCAGACAATAAGCTCCTGGCTCAGACAGGTCATCTGCCAGGCTTATGTCTTTGGCCAGAAACCTCTTCCCCAAGAGAGGACATCAGGGCACACGAAGTCCAGGCTCTATCTGCCAGTCCCGCCATTCTAGCAGAATACTGCAGTTACTGACTTATGTCATTCAGCAGCTGAAAGATGATGACCACCTCTGGCAAGTTCGATCTCAGAGATACGACTAAAGACATGGAGGCTCTAACTGTTTCCGTAGAGTTGTGGTGTGAAAAGCCACCTTCCCCAAGTAACTTTCTCTTTTTTGGCTGCATCAGTTGTGAGTTTCAAAAAAAAAAAAAAAAAAAAAAAAAAAAAAAAAGGTCAAAAGGAACTATCATGGAAAGCGAGTTTTTCATTTGTTTTAACTTAGATAGCCATAGTTTTTGGAACCTGCGAAAGCTCACCGAGATAGTTGTAGCCTTGGGGGCTGTGACGTAGAAGAGATGTTCACAGACAGTGTTCAAAGCCATGATTTGATGTTTTGGCTTACACAGGACTTATTCCAGCAGGACCCCATCACTCGGCAAAAAAGCCTTAGTAGTGCCTGGTTTGTCTTAAATTTTTGTCTCCTTAAAAAAAAAAGTTGGGCTTTGAAAAAAAAAAAAAGAATAAATGAGAAAGGGCACTCCCAGGAGGTTTAAAGAGATAATAGGAGCCATGAGTTATTGCTTTTATTCTTCCATTTAAACCCTTTGTGTTGCACATCCATCAGGGAATGGCTCTGTGCTTTTGGACATGAATTTATCACAGCAATTGGAAAATTGTTTTTGTTTCTTTTATGTCTGTAGCATTTGGAAGGTCAATGTGCTTTTTGTTACTGTGCTTTTGGCTTATTGTTATCACATCCTTGAATATGGTTTCATGATAGTTTTTGTTTTGGACATGACCTTTGTCGAAAGGTTCTGTATTCTGTACTTTTTTTCTCGCCCAAGCACAGAGTAATTTTAAGATAAATTTGAGTTTCAGGACACATCCTCAAAGGAATGGCTCTGTAGTCCTTATCTTCTTACATTTGACTTGTACAGTTATGTACGGACATTGTTTAGCTGTGACTTACTTGGGATCATGGCAAAATTTTCCTCCTGAATTATTTTGTGCCTAATTGTTGGCGACAAATTGAACTGCCCTGATTACCACATTGGCTTGAAGTCATTGTGAATACACACTGATCAATGAATTTGTGCTATTCCTGTATCTCAGTGTGAACAATTGCAAACCTACTAGACATTGGTTGGGACCTGTATGTGTTAAGCTGATTTCAGGGGTTTTCCTTTTCCTGGTCCTGATTCTTTTCTTTTTTTGTTTTCATTGTTCATTGCATAAGGCAGAGCGGGGACAATCTTTAAACCTCCAGGAATCTTTATCTAAAACCATTTTGGTTCTGGTGCCTAGCTCTGCTATGAGTTTGGGGCAGCCTTGTGCTTGAGTTCGAATTTCTGGCTCTCAGGTAAGATCCCACCATCCTCTTTGATATTCTGGCATTTGTTTGATATTCTGGCATTTGTTTGGACAAGTAGGTATGAAGAGAAGGATTTCTCCTTTTAAAAGTAGTTTTATGATATACTTACCTGTTCAAACAACTAGAGCTCCCTCCCTCCTCCCTGCAGTTGGAAAAAGGGAAAAAACTGATTTGTATTGCAGTGAAGTGAGCGAGTTTATGTCATTCAAGGGAGACCACTCTTGTATTTCTGTAAGTTGAGCTCCCCACTCTCCACATAATTTTTGGGTGAATGTAGGGCTTCCTTATGTTCCATGTAACAGGAGAATGGGCATTTGTTTGGACAGGTAAGTATATCATAAAACTACTTTTAGCAGAAAAAATCCTGATGTCTTCTCTCCAAAAGTACATAGGACATTAACTTCAAATTTTGGAAACTTGTTTATTTTTTTTAATTTTCAATTCAATCTAACTGTATGCTAAACAACAGAGTTCTGAGAAATCTTTAAAATGAAAATAAGTGGTCTTACCTACTTGTATATATCCTCTCCTTAAACAGCCCCTTTTTGTCTCCATATTTGTGGCTACACCTTTGACACTACTGTTTGTTTACAGAGCTGTGGGATCTGGTGGTCTCAACAACTACATTTTCAGACTGATTTTGGCATTGATTATGTAAGCCTTGTGTTAATATCATGCCTAACTTATTATTCATAGGAGTGTGTTCCTTACGGCTCACTTTGGGCTTTTTTTGCTTCCATACAATGTGGGTTCTGGTAGTAGCTCGGACAGCTACATTTTCCCCCGAGTAATTCTGAAGTTAGTTACCAGAGATAGTGAAAATATCCCGGCTTACCAGACATTTTTGCTTGACTTTGCGTTGTATCTACTTTTGAAATTGTGACTTACATGCAAGTGTGAGGACTGGTACTAGCTTTCAAAGCTATACTTTCAGACTGATGCAGTCTTTGTTTAACCACAGCTTGTTCATATTATCTGCATACCCTGCTCTCTCTTCAGTGTGTGTGTGTGTGTGTGTGTGTGTGTGTGTGTGTGTGTGTGTGTGTGTGTGTATGTGTGTGTGTGTGTGTGTTTGTATGTGTGTGTGCATGTGTGTAAGTGTGACTGTGTGTTTCATTACTCTTTTTTGGACAATATGGCTTATGTTTCAAAGTATTAGTTTATTGCTGGGTCTTCTTCTTCCCTGATCCTAAGAATGCTTTATTTTCTTAATTTGGCTTTAGGTTGATGTGAACCTTTGAAGGAGAGTGGGGACTATGGTTTAAGACTTCAGACTATTGAAGAGACCTTTAGAGCCATTTTGGCTAGTGGAGATCACTCTAGCAGGCTTGGTGGAATAGAAATGAGTTAGCTCTCCACTCCTCCAGTTTGCATTCTTTTAATCCTGATGTTTGCCATCAAGTGGAAATACAGTTGTTTGGACAGGTAAGTGTATATTCTAAACTACTTTTAGTGGTATATTCCTTTTTGTTTATGTATTTTTGTCTTGATTCTTTGCTGAAGTTGCCTTTGACATTGTTTGATTTATGTGCAAAGATTTTTTTTCTGTCAAGATTTGGGGTGCTTGAGTTTCTATTTGTTGTATCATCTTTGCTTTTAACACTTGCTTTATGGGTCTTCTCCACCTGATCCTGTTAGTGTTTGACCTTTTTTATAAAAACTTTTCTTGCTTCATCTATTTGATCCATAGAGGTTGTGCGGGGGCTATACATTTCGCCTCCAGACTATTGAGGGAGACCTTTCTTAGATGCTTAACCTCTGGCGCTGAATTATTGGCTGGGGAATTCTATAGAGACATTCTCATGTGAATTATGATAAGAAAGCTGTTACAGCTTACTGAGCAAGCTCCCACCATCCTTTTCACTATTCAGGTATTTGTTTGGACAAATAAATATGACAAAAAGGAAATTTACTATAAATAGCCCTTTTATGATATGCTTACCTGTCCTAACACTGTGATGCCCTCCCACTTAGGAAAGGTGCAAAAACTAAGGTAGTTCTAGCACAGTGCAATGGGCAAGCACTCTAGCTGGCCTATCTGGGGGACTGAGGTGAAATTAGCTCCCTGCTCTTCCATTTGTTTTCTGTCAGATCCTGATATGGTGTTGTTCCACATCATGTAGGAATAAGAAATTTGTTTGGACAGGTAAGTACATTGAAAAATTAATTTCAGTAGTTTTCCAATATGGTTACCTGTTTCCAATCATGTTTTGTGAGAACTATTAACTCAACTACCACCAGACCACATGAACTTTAATCTTCTTTTTTTTTCCCTATCCCCTGATGTCTGTTCTATAGCTATGCATACAGCTGTTGATTTTTTTATGATTGTTTTTTAATAAGTCAGCAACTCCTGTGTGACTTGAGGGAGAGCTGCCGCCCTTTTCACTGCACCTTGATTGAGTTACCTTTTCACTGCACCTTGATTGAGTTAAATACAGAGTCGTTATTTGAAGCGAAAACACTTTACATTACACCAGTACAGTCAGGACACTGTTGAAATACCCAAACACTCTTTACTTACAAAGTAACATGTACAACAAAGACAAAGATTCATATTTAAAGATACTGTTAAGATACACAACCATTAAAATGTTAATATGCAAAGACACAGTTATTACATTACCGTTTGTTCACTTCTGCTTCTCTCTTGACTTCAGCCTCTCTCTGACGCATAGACTCTATCTCAGACAGAAGCATTTGGCGCTGAGAGTACACTTCCTTTTCCTGCAGCTGGTACCAGACAAACATGAAAAAATTAGAAGCAAATAAACTTTCACAGGCTGGTTTTTAACATACCTGTTAATATGCAAACCAAATAAAAAACACATAATTAAAGGAATAACTGAATGAGTCACTTTACCTTTTACATAATATTAATCAAAATTAAAATCAGACTGCAAATCAATTACGACCATTTCAATCAGACCACTATTCTTCTAACTTTGTCTTTCTGCTCTCCTGTTCATTTTCTTCTCCTTTTTTCTCCTCTCCATTTTATTTTCCATTGGTTTTCTCCTTCAGACTTCTCCGCTTGTTTATTTTCTACTCATTCACTTTTCTGTTTATCGTTTATCTTCTGTTTCTTAGTTTTTTAGCCTCTTGTGTCACTTTTAATTTCCTTCATTTCTATTATTAGCAACTGGAGCTAAGGAGTTTATCCTCCTGGGTCATCTCTGTATGCACCAGTGAGTTCTGAGAGATTTCTGCAACTAGTTGTATGCCATCTGGGATGTCTTTTGCCTATGACCCACACTTTTTTGTTCACTCTCTCAGCATCGGCTTGACCTTACTTGTTTGAAGTCCTAGGTCCCTCTGCTTCTCCCTCTGTCATTGCACATCATTTATGCCAACCTAAGCAAGTCAGGCATGCTTTTTCACCCTCTTCTTAGACAGCAGTGATTCTTGGTCACAGTGGGAGGCATCAGACTACATAAGGGTCCTCAAAATGAAACCAGTCTTCCTTGCTCTGAACACCTGGCTACAGATGCTTGCGGGCATGACTGTTGCGATGTGCACAGATATCTGCACTGTGGTGGCTTTTTTGAAGAACCAAGGTGGGACTCGCTCTTGGGCTTTGAACAATTTGATTTTGTCTCTTAGCCCTTCAGTCAGTTTGTGAAGATCTCTGTGGCTGTGAGCCATACCCCTGGCAAGCTGAATGTCATTGCGGACTCTATTTCCAGCAGGGATGCCAACCTTGAGGCATTTGAATGAAAGGTTTTTGCAAAATGGTGAAGTCAGGCTGGGAATACTCCTGCCACTGCCAAAATTGAAGATGTGACTTACTTTCTGGAGGACCTCCATAAAAACAGAAGGAAGATGAGTACTACTAGTAGTTTCTATGCAGCCACTGCAAAAGCCTTCATGCTCATGGGAAGAGACCTTGACAACAGCCATAATCCTTCCTTTCCTTTCCAAACTAGTTGTGCACTGCTTGTTAGGAATGGTAGCAACCAGTTAGTGCCCTGAGCTGAGTCTACCACTGGTCCCAGAGTATCTGGCCTCCAGTGACTTTCAGCCACTCACCAGTTGCTCTATCAGGGACCTTACTCTGAAATCATGTTGTTTTTTTTATCCCCTTGGCTTCTGCCTGTTGAGTGAATGAGTCTGTTGCCTTCTCTAAGAACCCATGGTCCCTGAGGTGGAACAATTATGGCTCAGTCATACTCACTAATGCCCTTCTTCCTTAGCCAAATCCGCAAAGCCCGAGAGTGGCCATTAATGATCACCTTGCCCTAAATGATCTCTTCATCATCCAATCTCAGGTCCAGATGATTGAAGGTACAGCAGTTCAGTCAGAGCACGAAGGAGTATCTTTAGACAGTGATATTTATTACACATAAATGTGCAACTGATGCAAAAAATTCCCATCTGATGCACTGGAATTCAGGCCAGTGCATCACTAAAAACATGTGATGCAATGATTTTCTCCTGTACACATTACAACTTCGAGCAGCACATGAAGTAAAAGCACTTTCGTCTAATCCGCCATGATCAAGCTCAATAAAAATGTAGTTTTTTTTCAACATTTTAGAACGTTTTAAATTGATGAACAACTTCCGCTAGAGAACTACTTCTGTACTGAAAACCACAAAATCTTCAAAAGACACTACCCAGACTGTGATTAGACCACTAGATAATCTGATTTAGCCAAACAAGTAAAAGCATGGCAAATCCTGTGAAATTCTGCTTTTAAGAGTAAAAATCAACAGTTCCGCTATGTTTTATGGGTGGTAATTCAGCAAATTAAACAAAGGTCGAGCAATCTATGCAGCATGACCAGCTCGGACTATTAAAAATCGCTCCATTATGGACATTTGAATGTGTTGCACTCGGTGCAAAAGTCACCAAGCTTCATTTCAGCTCACCTGGCTTATACAGAGCACAGGTAAGCAGCCGTCAGGTAAACTAACCAACCAGTTTTCTGATGAACATGTTCTGGCCAACGCGTTTGTAAAATTTTGTGACTGGACAAAAAACAGTCCATCACAGGGTACTAAGCCATTTTACCTCCAGATTAAGCATGAAGACCATCACACAGGATCCTTAGAACACTGAGCTACTTTGAATATGTTTTGAGGAAGTGAACTCCATAAGAAAAATCAGTTTTGCTAACTAACTTGGAAAGGAGGCAAGGTTTGTTCCCTGCTCTCCAACTCTTATTTTGGAGTGGGGGTGGGTGTGGGGTCTTGATAATTTGATGATTTTCCATGCAAAGTGGGAAAAGGCATTTGTTTGAACAGGTAAAACCACTTTTAACTGTAAACTTTTTTTTTTTTTTTTTTTTTTTAATTCCGATTGCATTTCTCCTGTTCATTTTCTTTGCCTTCATTTTTTTTTGCTCCTCTTTACTTTATTCTTATCCTGTTCATTTTCTTTTCAATTTTTCTCCAATTCCTTTGCCTTTCTTCTCCAATTCTTCTCCTTTGTTTACTGCAATTTGTTTTCTTCTCCTTCATTCTTTTTCACTCCTTCTTATTTTGTTCTTCATATTTCTTCTAACACATTCTTTCTCTAAAAGGAAATCTTAAATGAGGCAAGGAATAGTAAGCGTAAATAACAAACAAATAGGTCACTGTTCACTACATTCAAGATCAGAAGGCTTTGCCAGTCTAGAACAAACGTTAATTTGTGTTTGTTCATTTTTCCAGTTGTTGTTGTGTGTATTTGTGTCGGCACAGGGTATATGAGCAAGCTTGGAACATCCTTTTTTTGGGGATGTCTCCTAGTTTGTTTTGTGTGCTCTGTGCTGACATTTTTTTTCTCCTAGTTTGTTTTGTGTGCTCTGTGCTGACATTTTTTCTCTAAGTAGTTTGGTGTCATCAGCAGTCTTTGGAACAATGGGCATAAAGCAAAAGTTATCTTACTGTTCATGTTTTTTTCTTTGAATTTCTCCAGTACTTCATTTTCTTCTCCTTCACTTTTCTCTTTTCTGTTCAATTTCTCCTTTATTTTTCTTCCTACATCCATTTTTTTTCTTTTTCATGTCATCTCCTGCTCATTTTCTTCTTCATTTTTCCTTTCTACCATTCATTTTCTTCTCTTCCATTGTTCTCTTTCTGTGTGTGTTTTCTTCTCATCAATTTTTCTCCTAATATTCATTTTATTCCAATCTACATTCATTTTCTTCTCATCTGTCACTATCATTCTTTTTCTTCCTCTATCTTTTAAATTCTCTTGCTTTTCTTCCCTTTCTTCTTGCATCTTTTATATCATTATCATTACTGCTACTAATATTTTCAATATGTTACTCACTTCTTGTTCTTTCTGAAGTCGTTCTATTGAGCTGCGCTCTCGCTCAACCAGTCTGTCATATTTTTCTTGATAGGTTCGCTGCAACTGTGAACACAAATACTGACAGTGAGAACACTTAACATATCATTCTCTGTATGGTCTGACTGTGTTTTCCTTTTCTGGTTCACATGTCAATGGCAACCTTCCCACAAAAAAACATGCAGGGTGATCTCCCCTGCAAATAGTGACTCCTCTGGCAATCATCTAATTTGATTAATTCATCACCAGTATAGAAATAACACCATAGGTTGGCTCAGTGCCTATGTTGAATTTCTGTACCTTCCACAGGGTCACAACTGCAGGGCCTTAAGATTTTCTTTGTAGAAAGAAAAGAAACCCCTTAACAGATTTTTGTCATAGTCATTTATTATATTCTTTTGTTTACAGAAGGGCAAACAATTTGCTTTAGTTCCAATAAGCAGTCAGACAGAATGACTGTAAAATCTGTGGGCATGGGCACATCCTGCATTCTTCTGTCACACAGGAGTTAAAACTTAAAATACAATGTCATTAATTTTCTTTAAGTGTGTAGATGCCAAGGGCAGGTTTACTGAGTATAAACAGTTGAGCATTGAAGAAAAAACATATTTCAGTTGAAGAACAATTCAAGGCAAGTACTAAGATCAGAGTTATGAGGCAGACAGCAGAATAAATTAGACCAGTTAGTGAAATGGACAGTCCAACCAACCCATTCCCACCAGGATGTGGCACAACTGAAGGAGTAAAATGCACTATCCTCAGTAAATCCAAATGGGTTATTCATGGCAGTTGCATAATATTACTCCCCTTCAATAATCTTTCCACACAAGCCAGCAGATACCGATGCCTTAGCACAGCCATGATATGGCCTCCAAGGTCAGCTTGTCTATAAACATCATGACTTGAGATACAAAATAGGATCTTTGTGTATTTCCAATAGAATTAAGAACGTCTTACCAACACTTATAAATGAAGATCAGACGGGTTTCATAAGTAATAGATATATAGGAGATAATATTAGATTAATATATGATTTGATTAACTATTTACAGATGAAAAATCTTCCTGGCTTACTACTTAGTATTTACTTTGAAAAGGCCTTTGACTCACTGGATTGGAGTTTTATGTTTAAGTTTTAAAAGCATATGGTTTTGGGAGACGGTGTTTTGCCGTTGGGTTGAACTTTTTACAAAGACATCAGATCAAGTGTTAGTATAAATGGTCACATTGCACAATGGTTTAAAAATTGAAAGAGGTTGTAGACAGGGAGACCCTATTTCTCCATATTTGTTTGTCCTGTGCATGGAAATTTTAGCTATCATGATCAGGGAAGACAAATCTATAAAAGGAATAAAGATAAATAATACTGAACATAAAATCTCACAGTTTGCAGATGATACACAGTTATTCAATGAGGGTGATGAATCCTTTAACCGATCCATATTTATCCATGACAGATTCAGCAAGATTTCTGGCCTATGTATGAACTGTGATAAAACACAACAATCTGGCTAGGAAATAAAAAAAGATTAAAAAAAAAAAAGTATATTGCCCCCATCTGAAAATGATATGGAATCCCCCTAAATTAAAAATACTGGGAATCTGGCTTACTCAAGATTTAAATAATTGTGAAACCATTAACTACAATGAAAAATTTGCCTAGGTTAAAATGTTATTTAAAATTTGGTCACAAAGAATCATCACTCCAATTGGGCGAGTAGCTGTGTTAAAATCTCTAATTCTGTCTAAACTAATACATCATTGGATTTTGCTACCTGACCCACCTGACCATTTTGTACAAAAACTCCAAAAGTTATGTTTTCAATTTGTTTGGAATGGAAAAGGGACAGAATTAGTAGAAAAACGGCAGTAAAAGTGTACAACAAGGTGGTTTGAACATACCAGATATTCGAAAGTATATATATGTTCTGAAACTTTCATGGCTGAGAAAATATAAAACAACGAATCATAAATGGATAAATATTGCATTTGAAATGTACCCTTTCCTTAAAAACTTGGAATGTTACCGACCAATGTACGGTTTTAAATTATTCAAACATTAACCCTTTTTGGACCCATACTTTCAAAGCATATAAAAACTTTTGCCTCAATATTACGCCAAAAAATGTTTGTGAGGTGCTAGATGAACCTGTTTTCTACAAACAAAAAAATAAAAATAGGTAATGCTGTCATCAAACAAAACAATATAATTAAGAAAGGAATATACTCCATTAGGCATTTTCTGAAAGAAAATGGGGAATTTTTCAAACACAGAGAATTTATATCAACTACACATTTGTCTGTTGACTTTATTACGTACAATGGTTGGTTTCATCAATAAAACAATACCTAAGAAAAAACAGAATACAAATTAATAACAATAGTTATTACATTCATGATGTGCCTAACGCATTGAAAATTATAACAAACACCAATAAAGGAGCAAAACAATATAATGAGTACTTTACATCAGACAATAATAACCCTGCCTGTTGCTCAAGGTGGTCAGAAAAAATGAATCCAATCATTTCCTGGAAGAATGTGTTTTATAAAATAAGTAAAATCAAGGATGTAAAACTGAAATGGTTGCAAATGAGAATCATACACCGAATATTGCGACTAATATCATTTTGAATGCAATGGGGTTAACATACGTTACAGTGTTCATTTGGAAATGAGAAAAGAGATTCAATTGAACATTTTTCTATGGAACTGCAGATCTGCACAAGTATTTTGGAAATCTCTCAAAAATTTATTGAATGAAAAATGCGAACACTCATAATGTTGGAATTTCATGTGAACTAGTAATTTTCGGAGTGGATGAATACCTAAAAGTGGATTCTATCTTAGAGTTTACTGTAATGTTTGCCAAGATGTACACCTATAGATGCAAAATGGAAAATAATCTTCCAGATATATTTGTTTTCCAAAGACAACTAAATGCCAGATATAAGACTGAAGAATATAACGCTAAAATTAACTATAATCTAACATATTTCAATAGCACCTGGAACGCATATAAACCAATTATCTTTCTATAAACAGCAGTTTACTAAATGAGAAAGGGAGAAAAAAGGGAAAAGGAAATTAAAAAGGGAAAAAAAAAATCTACTCTCAAACACAAAAATAATGATTGTTGCGTTCTTAAAATCAATTCAAATGTGCCTTTGCAGAATTTTCATTGAATGGATGATTGCCTCAGTCTAAAAAAATATTTAAGGGACTAGGGGAAGGAAAAAGAGAGAAAAGAAAAATGTATTGTTCTTTCCACCCTTCCCAAGTTAATATCATGCACAAGTTATTACAGCTCTTTTCCTTTTCAAAACCTATAGCGATGATCATTGATACATGGCTGTATTATATGTATACCTGTATGTATGTACATATACATGTATGTATGCACAGACCTATATATGTATATATGTTTGCATCTCTCTCTATCTCTCTCTCTCTCTCTTTCTCTATCTTCGTGTGTGTGTGTGTGTGTGAGTGTGTGCGTGCGTGTATGTGAATGTGTTTATGTTTATGTGTATATAAGTGAAAGTATGTATATGTAGATACATATATATATGATTTTATAATAACTTTTTAATCCAATTTTTAACAGATGCCGCTCCCAATTCGGTTGAGCACTTTTAAAAAAATTGTTGCTGGTTGGCAACACCATTATATATATATATATATATATATATACATATATATATATATATATATATATATGTTGATTTGTTTGTTATCGTCCAGTTGTCTTCTTCTGTAGCAACTGAAATGGAAATAGTTGTGATTTGTCTCTGCGCATTGTCCTCTTTTTGCGCGCCTGTCAACTCTTGTAATGTTGCATTAAAATCTATGTGGAAAAAAAAAACCCACTTAATAATAGCTTGTGCTCGGATGTCTTACTATGGTGTATGTTCAACTAAACCTACGTCAAACAATGGATTAGGGTGCTAATCTTTAGATACATACATACATACATGCATAATCTATCACTCACACTCTCCATCCCAACAACGTACAACACAGACGATCCAGCAATTCCATACCTCCCTTTTTGTTTGCTCCAGTTCTTTTCTACTGTTTTCCTTTTCCTCTATCTGCATTCGGGCGACTTCAGAGTCCTTCAGACGTGCAAGCTGAAAATGAAACCACCTGATTGATCCAGCTGTCTGTACCATGAAATCAATATCCACCTCATGGCTCTGTCCCATATGGCAAACAAGCAATAGATACTCTGAGGTAGTGGTACCAAAATATTCACTTTCACATACACACATGTCTGCATATTTGAGCATACTTAAATGATAGGAAACATACCCACAGAGTTCACCTGTCATTCATGGCTGTAGCTTCATCACCTATTGATCATTATCCTCTTACTCGACAGAAGATCAGGAACATTCTTTTCTAACCCTTCCATGTTCTGCCAGGGCCAAAATCAAAATAGGAATGACAGCTAATTGATAGCAGTGCTAGATTTCCAGCCCACTAATCTGAAACTGGCTTGCAATGAATGATCTGAACAATAAAAGTAAATATTAACTTGTCAAGCTTATCAAACTATCCAGAGATATGTGAAAGCTGATTTCTTCTCCCTACCGAAATGACAAGCTAAAATGGTCCTGTAAAAGCCCAAAATATCTCAAAATCTAAAACGGCACCAGACAATGGTCTTATAAAAAGCCCATTTTAAGAAACATATAAAAAGGGAACGGTAGCTAATGGTCCACAAATCAACAACTTCCAAACAGGATTACTGATTAAACAAATTCCCAAACAGTTCATTTTGCTCATGACAAGTGCAAGTTCTCATTAATGTAAAGGGGATAAAACACTGATTCCGCATCCATGCATCCAAATGTATTTACCTCCAGTTTGAGTTGAGAATTGTATCGATCTTCCAGCTGTCTCTGGTAATTCAGTAAGCGTTCCTCCACAGCTGAATGACCGCTGCGATTCAGATCATCTCTTCGTGAGGAGTACAGCTCTTCCAAACTGTGCAGCTTGGCATCTGAAATGGAATGGATACACTTTCAATGTCATCCTTGGAGGTTTCTTTCTATTCCTTCCTCTATCAACACACTTTCAGTAAGTGTGTGTGTGTGTATGTGTGTGTGTGTGCATGCGTGTGTGTATATGTGTGTCTGTATGTGAGGGAGAGAGACAGAGACAGAGAGAGAAGGTGTGTGCATGTTTGAGCATGCACATGTGTGTGTGTGTGTGTGTGTGTGTGTGTGTGTGTGTGTGTGTGTGTGTGTGTGTGTGTTGCATGTATGTATGCACTATGTGTGCATGCATCGATGTTAGGTGTTTGTGTGTGTTCATTTGTGTTTGTCATAAGACAGTGTGTGTGTGTGTGTGTGTGTGTGTGTGTGTGTGTGTGTGTGAGAGAGAGAGACAGAGACAGACAGACAGACAGAGTGTAAGTGAGTGAGTGCATGTGTGCGCACACGTTCCCATGTGAATGTGCATGCATGCTTTGTGCATGCATACTTGCAAGTAATGTGCATGTATCAGTGCCTGCGTGTGTGTGTGTGTGTGTGTGTGTGTGTGTGTGTGTGTGTGTGTGTGTGTGTGTGTGTGTGTGTGTTTGTGTGTATCTGTGTGTGTGTGTGAGAGAGAGATATATAGATGGGAGATAAACGGGGTGAGTATGTTATGATTGTTCTATGAATAACTTGTGATATTGAGGAATGGTCATATTCTGTGTGTAAATGCATCGTGACAATTAAGGGTAAAAGGTCCTCAAAGGAAAGGATTCAGAGAATTTTCTCTATTGACATTATAGAAAAGTTTTCTTCATTAAAATTCACCTCCACTTTCTCACTTACAAGTGGTAGAAGGAGCAACTTTGCATTAATGGTCAGCACAAGGAATTTTCTTCTTCTTTTTTTCTCAACTGTTAAAAATACTCAAGAATGACTCAGAAGTAATTCACCCTAGGCTTACACATTTAGACATGCTTGTGCTCCAAGTGACAAAGAGAATTAGGAATGGGTTCAAATATAAAATGCTGTAAGAACAACAAACAGACTGACATTACATAAGTGCAATTTTATATATGAAACTCTACTTGCACAATTGACATAACTTCAATAGAATCAGTCTCACTTTGCTGGGGCTGGCTTTTTCCAACTTGATTTCACCACAAAGAGAGGGCAAGTTCTGATTTTGAGTCCAGTGGATACTTGGGAACTTAGCTTGTGAGTTTTCCCTGGAAGAGGTGCACAAATCTCTCTCATGTTTCTGGTGACTGGTCAACTACTTGAAGGCTGACTATGTTCAGTACCTATGCTCTATGACAGATCAGTGAAATTGTGTGGCTAGATCCCTCTTTTTGATTAAGCTACCCCATCCTGTTTCTGAAATCTGATTGAGAACTTGTCAAGAATCATGACAGCCAATAAAATTTTATTATGGGGGGAAAAAGGGGGTGGGAGGGGAGTTAGTAATCTGAAAGGAGACAACCACTTCTCAACACGTCAGTGTGGCAAAACGCAGTTTGGATTAGAGATGACAGAGTGTAAAATGTTTGCACTATTGCTGAAAAACAAAGTTGCAGTGTCCACACCTATAAGACACATTGCAGATTCGCACAGCCATGAAATATCCAACTAGTCCATGGGATTCATGTAACTATCAGATAAAAAGTGGACAGCACTGCAGCACCCTTACCTGTGAAGCAAGAATGAGTAAGGAAGAAGAACAGAGAGCTGACAACTCATGCTACAGTTGTGTCAGAATTTTCTATAACATTGTCATCAGCATTGTGCTTAAATTGTCATGTCAGCATGCAACAAAATCAGCCAGACAGCAAAGGGAAGAGAGTGAGAGGTGAAAGGGGTAAAAGGGGTGATGGTGGAAGTTGTAAAATGACATAAAACTGATAAGGCCAAGGGATGTAAAAGCAAGAGAGAGAGAGAGAGAGAGAGAGAGAGAGAGAGAGAGAGAGAAAGAAAGTGTATGTGTGTGAGAGAGGTGAATGGTGATGTGGTGGAGTAAGGTGGATGGTGGTGGCTGTCAAGGTCATGTCACAGGCATATGTGTGTGTGTGTGTGTGTGTGTGTGTGTGTGTGTGTGTGTGTGTGTGTGTGTGTGTGTGTGTGTGTGTGTGTGAGTGAGTAAGCGAGTGTGATTGAGAGAGAGAGAGAGAGAGAGAGAGAGAGAGAGAGAGAGAGAGAGAGAGTGTGTGTGTGTGTGTGTGTGTGAGGGACATACCTACATGTTTCTGTGGTTTAATCAATCATATACTTTATGGAAAATTTATGACAAATCATAGCATCTGTACAACAGACTCTTAGATTTGCTGATTATTTTCATGACCTATAGAACAAAAAATCCCTAATTTTTTCCAAGTGATTTCACAGCTACAGGTATGATTCAATGAAGTGAGTATTCTTGCTACTTAATGAATATAGTCATGCTCTTGCCTAGGC
>JADBJO010003698.1:190122-205122 GCA_016801955.1 Conus betulinus | reverse complement strand
TATTAAAAACACACACACACACACACACACACACACACACCCACACCACACACACACAACACACACACACACACACACACACACACACACACACACACACACACACACACACACAAGAACACAAAACCAAAAAAAAAAACAAAAAACAACAACAAATGTTTACAGAGAAAACTTGGAGACAAAGAAGTCAGCCTGATACCACTGTCTAAATATGAACAGTACAGGCAATTCTGTGTAACACACGGGCAGGCTGGTCGACTTGTTTTTGGAATTGAACTTTCTGTCACTGAGTCTTGGAGTTTCAAGCAAAGAAGAAAACCAGAAACTCACAGAAACAGTTCAACCCGCTTTGGGATTTTTTTTTTCTTCTTAACGTATTTCTCCTTTCTGTCATGACGTCACTTAGAAAACGTAGCAGTGTTGAAGAAACGAAAAAAGAAATTACCCCCATACACCGTGCTATAAACCAAATATCGACCGAATCCGTGAACCCTTGTGATCATAAACGGCTCTAAAGGCAAGGGCACTCCTACGCGGCTGTGTTTAAGCTTCAAGAGACAGATTTCTCCGCTGTTATCTGTATAGTAATGATGGTGGTGGAAGTGGTGGTGGTGGTGGTGGTGGTGGTAGTCTATATTCTGTGTGCGTTATTCTGTCTGTCTGTCTGTCGATCAGCTTGTCAATTTCTCGCTGCCTCCGACCTCTGTATATTGTCTCTGGTCTTTTTTTTTTTTTTCAGGGGTCTGCTTACTCTTCCTGGTTGCCAGATACAACGCAATTTGTTCATTGATACTGTTGTCTCCCTTTTTATTTTCGTCAGGACGAACGGATCTTGATCCGCACGTTTACCCGTGTCAGCTCTAAAATTTAATGCCAGATGAATAAGTAGATAGATAGATAAAGAAGTAGAAAAATGGAAGAAATCAATAAATACATAAATAAATAGATAAATGAATAAGTACATCAGTAGATAAATAATAAATAAATAAATAAATAAATAAATAAATAATACATGAACAACTGGATAGAATAGGAAGTAACTCGTCCCAACTACTACTTCTTCCTCTGGTGGCAAAAAACATATTCACTGATGAAGTGACGTGTTCACAGAAATGAAAGAAGGAAAGATTCAAAGCCAAACATACCGATCGTTTTGTCCTGCCATTGATTAACCAACCAGTTAATCAGTTAAATAATTTATCAGTTTCTCTTCCTATCTATTCTTTATTTAGGATATGAAAATGTGAAGTGTCATGCTTTCACCACCCCCCCCCCCTCCCCCCACACACACACACACACACACACCAAAAAAAATAATAAAAAAGGGAAAAAAGAAAAGAAAAGAAAGAAAGAATTAAGGATTTAGTGCTGCTTAAGGATGCATTGTTTCATTAAACTATAACCATTTTGTGAGTTGTGACCACGCGATGTTCTTTGTCAGTGAAAATCTGAAACAATCTTTCTTAACAGAATTTTAATGCACCTCTCATTTACATATCTGTTCCAAAATTTAAGGGATTATCCTTTACTTACATTCCTTCTTTCCACGAATTTTCGTCAAATTCGGTTGCCAAGTTTTTGCACAAGTTGAAGTCAACGACACAAGCATATACACGTCAAATCAGAAGAAAAAGAAACACCCGAAGGTGCTGGATAGGACCCAGAGAAGCACGGTCTCCACCTGCCTTTAGAGCAGTCCTGTACCACCCTGGAGGCCTGCGCTGTGTTGACGATAGGTACAGGCACGCGCAGGACACTCCATTAAGTATCAAGGGTCATAACTGCTCCTGAACAGAGGTAAATCAGACAACAGGATGCAACTCATAATAGCCTTAAAGTAGCATCCCCATGGGTGTACCAGCCCCGTATTTCATGACTGCAGAGCCCACTGGTCCTCCCTCCACCCTCCAGCTGTCGAGCACACCCCACAGACCCCAACCACCCCTGCCCACGGACAGATGAAGACAGTGCCGCTCCGGACACAGCCAAGCTTTCGCCATATGGTCTTATGTGCCGTCAAGAGAGAATCCAAAGTTGTAGTCTTTCCCACTGTCAGAGGGACTTTCCCTGTAGTCAGTGGGTCTCTGGGCAGAAGGTAGAAATAAACTTTAACTTCTAGATAAATATCTAGTTCCTTTTTTCCGTGCGTAGTCCACAGTTTCGCGCCGACACATGTTTTAATGACTGTTCAGTCGCTGTCAGTTTGTCTAAGCGGTAAATTTCATTTCAACGGTCTTGACATTCAACTAACGTGCTTGTTACGCCAGCATCAGCCAGGAACGTCTGTAACATTTTGAATTTTGCAACAGTCCCCTTTCAACACACATTTCAAACGCAAACCATGACCTGAGTCTCTAAAAAAATTATTTACATGGGCCGAAAGGCTTAATATCAAACAGAAAGAACATGCCAATTATGGCATGTCAGTACTTTCAAAAGCACGAACAAATATAACAAAAGGTGTTTCTTGAAGTTTTCAGCTTTTACAGCTAAAACTTGTTGTCTTGATAGGATGTGAAATGCTGAGATTAGAGATCCAATGATTTTAAGTCAGGTCATAATGGTTATAGCAAAGCCTTTCACATCAAGGCTGCTCGCACATCGGTACTAGTTTATTTGTTAACCGGCCATGCAGGTATTACCCGACTTCTTCTGTTAAACACTTACAGCCAACTGAAAGGACTGGAAGATCTGGCATATCAAGTTATGCTGGAAACATTTTCTTACTCATGTCCTGAACAAAGAATCTGCTGAGTTTTCCACACAGTACTATCTACTGGCATTAAGTGGTCTGACACAGTTTATATGCTTAAGCATGCCAATTTAGCATACCAAAAGCAAATACATACTTAGGAAATTAATGAATAGATAACGAAATACACAATTAACAAAGTCTGGTAATCGTTTAACGGATCCAGAATGGTGTCTCATTAAAAGCAGATCAAGGGCACACTAGCCATGAAATAGCCAAAGAAAGACTGAGGAGATGTCAACATAGACGTCAAAGGTTTTTTTTTTGTTGTTTGTTGATTTCCCTTGAAAACGAAGATATGCATGTCACTAACATATCGCGGTTTGACGGCAGTCTCATTAATCTGGACAAAATTCTTGTCGCTGTGTTTTGTTTCCGTTGTGCAAACTAACCGGCAGCCATCACCATTCCTGCAGGAAGAGCTGCGTGTGGTTTTATGAGAGACAGCAAGCGTCCATTTGCTGCTTGCTTCGTCATCCAACGGGACTTGCTGTGTGGCCGCAGGGATGGGTGTTTGTGTCCGTGTTGATATTTTGCTTGTTCACTGTCTCCTTGCCTGTCTCTGAGTCCCCGGTACTGGTTCTGCATTTCTTTCTCTATGTGCAGCTCCGAACTTCCTTATAGGAGGGGCTCCATGAAACCTTATTCATTCAGTGATGTCCCATCTGATGCCATGTTTGAATTTCTTAAAGAGATTGACATTTTTCATCTGATCCAGATTTTACGGAGGAAAGATTTTTTTAACGACATTTCCAATGTGTTTCTAGAAGGTGTATTATAAAAAGGTTGTGTGAATTGGGGGTTTGGGGTGGGTTTTTGTTGTTTGTTTGTTTTTGTGTTTTTGCTTTTTTTTCTAACTTGTGAATTAACTTCAACGCAGTGAAGCCCTGATATATGGGACTTTGCGGTCGGCTGGGTTATAACCAACATTATCCCTCTCACTCAATGATCCTCTAAGCTTCTCTCGCTTCCTGCATAATTTACCCACCTCCCTTATCTTATTCGATTTTGTTTTCTTTGGTGGGCTTGTTTGTTTTGTACTTGTATATCTTTTTTTTTGCGCTCTTCTTTAGTTTTATCCGCACGAATGAGATACTGATTTAGTTCTAGCAAGTGGCAGAAGATAAAGAATGGCCTGGTCTAAAATTTCAAATCTTGGTTGAATAAAGTTGTTCTGTTTTCCAGTGTGGCCTTTGACTGCTGAATGTTTCAACTACTACTCTGTTTTTTGTTAAGATTCTGCCTTGACTCCACCTCTTCTGACTGGGAGGTCATCTCTCAAACCTCCTGCTTGTCAGGTCCTTAGCCCAATCCCCAGTTTGCTTGTTACTGCTTTCTCTCTTTACTGGTGTGTGTGTGTGTGTGTGTGTGTGTGGGTTGGTGTGTGTGGTGTGTGTGTGTGTGTTGCATTTTGAATACTATGGCTCCACCTTTTGCTTATACAATAGCTTTAACTCATACACCATACGCTTAATTTACTTCATGAGGAATAGAGTGGATAAAAGGTACCATTTTCTCCAGAGTTCGGTTCTAATATGTTCTCCTAAGCCTGTCTTTTCATGCTTCTGCCTTGTCTCAATCTGTACCCCCGGGCACTCTCCACTCTTTTAAATCTTTTAATCGTCAGCCAACACCGCGACTACCCCCGCTCCCCCCCCCCTCCCTGCCCACCCTCTCGGTCTCTCTGCACTCTCCTCTCCTCATCTCTCTTCAACTTCGTTCAATACACAACAACCTCCTTCACTTATCCCCCCCCCCCCCCCTTCTTAATCCTCTACCCCCCACTGCCACTCTTTCTCCCTCCCGTACACAAGTTCGATTATTAGCAAATCAAGAATGAATGGGAGAAGAAAGAAAGCGAGAGAAGAGAGATGAGAGAGAGAGGAGAGAGAGAGAGAGAGGAGAGATATAGAAAGAGAGGAGAGAAATTCCAAATACAAAGAGGACAGCAGAAATAGACAATAGAAGAGAAAGAAGACAAAAGACGATGTAAGAACAAAATGTAAATGACGTCAAAAGCAGCTTTTGCCTTTTCTTGGCATCCGTTTTAGTGCTGACCGTTGCAGAATCATAGGGGATTTATTTCCTAAATCTAAAGTGTCAATTTATCGCGTGGGGAACTCTCTGCTTCCTCCCGACCCAGAGACTGTAAGACGCTTCCGGTTTTTAAATGGGAACTTTCGTTAACTTGCCTGTCTCCGCTCCTATTTCTGTCACTTCATCCCCTGCCCCCCCCCCGCCTCCCCCCCCTCCACCCTTCTCTCTCTCTCTCTTCTCTCGTCGTCTCTCTCCTCGTATCCTCGTGTTGCTGCTCTCGTCGGAGGAGAACGGTATAGAGAGAGGCGAGCGAGAGGAGACTCGAACATTAAAAATCAGAATATAAGACCGTGGGGAAACAAAGCGTATGTAACAGACAGTCTAATAATAAAGATATGAACTATAACCAAAACATTACAAAGAAAAGATCTCATCTCAGAACAAATAAACGGAAAGGAACTCTATGGCCGTGCTCAAGCTCTCGGGAGGGACCGAGGAAGTGAGGAGAGTAGAGAGTGAGGGAGGAGTAAGGAGAATGAGAGAGAGACGATAGTCGAGAGAGATGTAGGACGGAGGAAGAGAGAGATGGAATAGAAATCAATAAAAAAGAAAACAGAAATTAAGGACGTGGAAAATAAGCGGTAAAAAGGGGATAAAGAAGATAATAAAAGGATAGTAAGAAACGTAATAATAAACATATGCAATATACAAACAATTACACAGAAAAGATCTAAAGAAAGAACAAATAAAACGAAAGGAAAAATGCAGAGAGAGAGAGAGAGAGTAAAGAGAGAACGAGCGAGAGAGATTAGAGGGAGGGAGGGAGGGAGTAGGAGAGGGAGCCAGTAGCTTGAGAAGATAGGAGAGCCTAGAGCTATAAGTGCAGAGCGAAGAGACATTGAGAGACATCGCAGAGATAATAGAGAGAGAGAGAGAAGAGATAGTCTCTATTAGATGAGATAGACGAGCGAGAGTAGATAGAAATCAAGTTAAAAGAAGGAAGAAAGGAAGACGTTGCGAACAAAAGCGAGAAAAGGGAGCAAAGTAATAATAACGATATGAAAAATATACAAACATTGCAAAGACAAAAGATCGAACAGACAGGAATAAAAAACGAAGGAAAAAGGCAAGAAGATAGAGAGGAGAGGAGGGGAGGAGCGGGAGGAGAGCACGGTTGCGAGAGAATGGGGAGGGAGGGAAGGGGCCAGGGGAGGGTGTGTGGCGGGAGGCCGTGGGGTACGGCGGGTCGGCTGTGAGGGGAATCGGGGAGCGGGTGGAGAGTGGCTGTGCGTCGGGGGGATCTGGGGGGGAGAGTTGGAGGGTCTGGGGAGGGCGGGGGGGGGGCCCGCGAGGGGGGGGGGAGTCGGGGGCGTAGCGGTAGGAGGGTGGGCTGATCGTGGGAGGGGGGTGCGGGTGGGCGTCGGGTTCCCGCGGAGGGGGGCGGTTTGTGGGATGGGGAGGGTGGGGGGTTTGGTGTTGGTGGTGGGAGGGGGGGGGGGGTGATGAGCGTGGGGGGATGAAGGTGCGTGCGGGGAGTTGGTGGCGGTGGGGGGTTGCCGTGGCCACCGAGGGGGGGGGGCGGGGGGGGGGAGGGAGCGGCCGGTGCGGCGGGGTGGGGGGG
Source organism: Conus betulinus (assembly GCA_016801955.1). NCBI lineage: Eukaryota > Metazoa > Mollusca > Gastropoda > Neogastropoda > Conidae > Conus > Conus betulinus. Next base: position 198,712 of record JADBJO010003698.1, on the reverse strand, counting down.
CCGCGAGGCGAGGGCGAGGGATCGTGGAGGAAGAGAGGGAGGAGAGACGAGAGCGAGCGAGCGGCGAGAGGGAAGGAGAGAGAGAAGAGGAGAGTGAGGATGAGGGAGAGAGGAGGAGAGGAGAGAGAATAGACTAGAAATCAATAAAAGAAAGAAATAAGAGTGGAAAAAAACGCGAGAAAGTAATATAAAGATATGAAATATACAAACATTGCAAAGAAAAAAATCGAAAGACAGAACAAAGAACGATAAACGAAAGGAAAAATGCAAGAGAGAGAGAGAGAGAGAGAGATAGGAGAGTCAGAGAGAGAGAGAGAGAGGGAGGAGAATGAATTGAAGGAACGAACAAACGAACACGAAACGAAGAACTAAGGAAGGAGAAGGAAGGACAGGAAGGAAGGAAGGAAGGAGGAAGGAAGGAAAAATTGAACGTGCAAAGTCTCAAAACAAAAACAATAAAATGGGGGAAAAAAAAAATGAGGGTGGGTTGTTGAGAGTGGGAAAGGGGCTAGGGGTGGGAAGGAAGGAAGGAAGGAAGAAGGAAGGAAGGAAGGAAAGAAAGGAAGGAAAGGACGGAAGGAAGGAAGGAAGGAAGGAAAATTGAACGTGCAAAGTCAAAACAAAAAAAAATAAAAAGGGGGGCAAAAATGAGGGTGGGGTTGAGATGTGGGGAAAGGGCTAGGGGTGGGGTGTGGTAGGGGCGTGTTTGCCTTCATCGTCTTGAGAATTTTCAACAGGATAAAAGTATCGGCTAAGTATATCGTTCCCATCTCTGTGAACGTTTAGTCGAGTCAAAGTCCCTACAACAAAGTGGCTGCGGTCGTATGAAAGAACTCCAGAAATAAATATTATGTGCATATGCCCGGCTTCTACGTCACAGACCCGCGAACTTTTTCAACCTCTATCCATATCTACCAATCCCCTTTCCGTACGCCAAATATATTCACTCACTCACTAACACTCAGTAAGCAGCACACCCACCCCCACCCCACACACACACACACACACACCACACACACACACTCAACACACACACACACACAAACACACACCCACAATACACACACACACCAACACACACACGCGCGGGGCGCGCGCGCGCGCCGCACACACACAACACTCACACAAACCAAACACATACACGCGCGCGCTCGCGCGCGCGCACGCACGCACGCACTCACCACGCACGCACGCACTGCACGCACGCGCGACACACACACACACCCACACACACACACACAACGACACACACCACAACACCACACACACAACACACCACACACAACACACACACACACACACACATAATGGCACAAAAACGCTCAAAAACGCGGGGCGAACCGCTCCGCGTTGGCGTGCAGAAAGACACACTATATGTATCTTTGTTGATTTTTTTGTTTCTTTTAACCCCTTCATCCGTACTCTGGTCAAGAAAAAGGGTTGATATTATGAAAATGAAAACCCCGTCCTTCGTCAGCCTTACATATATAGTTGTTGCCCCTCTCTCTCTTCTCTACTCTCTCCGAACTCTTCTCTCTCTCTCTCTCTTCTCTCTCTCTCTCTCGGACTCCAGTCATTTTTGCCTCATACTAGAACATGTTCATCAAGTATCATTCCTTCTTTTACTGCAAAATTGTTAAGAGAATTGTAGCGTCGTCTATTGCAGGATCATTTTTCGAAAGCACTGAAACGAAGAGAAGAAAACTGCCTCTGCCAGTTAAACACACAAATGCAGAAGAGCCCGTTTTAGAAAACGAACATAAACTTTGTAATTCCGATATTTTCTTTACCATAATGTTCCAGATATGCGCGAGCGCGATGTGTTTCTGCTTTTGTTTTTGATCTCATTGCAGATTAGGGCGATGGCCTTTGCAATTTTAAACTATACTAGTCACATAAAGTTAAGCACAGTTTAAATGTACATGTACCCGCATAATTTCCAAAATATAAAAGCCACGATTTTGAAATTGGGAACAGATTTAATTCATTATCTTGTTCCAACGTACATTGAATTTCATTGGGATCGAATGAATGGGTTGTTTGATTTACAGACAATTAAACAGAGGATGGGTCGAAATCAAAGTTCGCAAAATCTGTTCAGTTCACAAAATCATTTCAATAGTGGTGTGGCCACCGCCATTGGCCGAGACATTCCACGCAGCGACTCCTCATCGAGTTGACCAGTGTTCTGATGACCCTCTGAGGGATTTCTCTGCCATTCCAGTTGCAGCATTTGGAAGAGATCCTGGCGGTCTCTGGGAGGTGGATGGTTCTCCTTCCACACGTTCTCCCCAATCATCCCACATATGCTCGATGGGATTGAGGCTCGGGACTATACGCCGGGAAGATCATCCTGTTGATGATGTGTCTGCACAATGAAGTGTTTCGGCCCCCACCCCGGATCCCGGGCCATATGTGGCCGAGCATTGTCGTCTTTGGAAGACTGCCATGGGTCCTATCCGTTGCATGATCGGAACAACGAAAGGCGCAACAGGATTTTCATCCCGATAGCGGATGCCTGTGAGGTTTCCATCAATATGGTTAGAGTGGTGTCTGTGTGGTGGAGGCTGAAAGGCACCCCATACCATAAACAGATCCTCCCCCCAAAGGCCCTGGTCTGGCGGACCGAGCTCTCATCAATCAATGTAACGTACGTCGACCAACACGCCTCCAAACTCTAGTCATCGGCCGTCATTGTGTTCAAGACTAAACCCACAAGACCGGATCTGAAAAGGACCTGGGACCACTGTTGTTGGTTCCAAAAATCTCACATGACGTGTACGATGGCAGAAAGAAGCTCGGCGAGCCAGCCCTATGGGCTGCTAGCAGTCGTGGTTCGAAACAGCTGGGCGACGTGATCTGAGGCCGAAGTGGTTTTGAAGACGGTTTCGTATGGCCGTTGACGGTCTGAGGATGGTGGTTATTTGCCATACGAAGCTGCCTTTGGATGCTGGTGGACAGTGTGTATAATCCCGCTGCAATAGGGCCCTGCCTCTCGATGTTGAACCCGAATCGATCTCTGGGAGAGTAGTATCTTGCCTAGGAACCGACCTAGGCCGTAACCTCACGTGGCCTACTCTTCAACGCGTTTTGGTCGCTCCCTAAAACGCTGATTCAGTCTAAACAATAACTGAAGAATGATGCACACCAAAGTCGTCGCGCCACTTCAGCCTTTGCAAATGCCATCTTGTATCCACGCAATCGCCCTGGTTTTGTCAAAGGTTGCTATAAGTTTTCTTCGTGGGAACATGGACCATGGTGAGGAGAGGAGGGAAAGAAGGGGCTGGCCTGACAGTAACCAACCCCGCTTTACCCCTTAAACCAGCCAAAAAGAAGGGGCATAAAACTCACTTGAAGAGGACCTGCTCTTGCAAGGGGAAAAAAAAAGCTTTGCACTTTTTATCCCGCGCGGTAACGAGGTCACCAAGACCCCCGTGCGCACTACCAGTTGACACAGGCTGGATTACACACTGCTGTGTGAGATTCCATCATTGGTTGCAAGAGAATTCAGTATTGATACTTACAATAATCGACGTACAAGCTTCTCAGACCACCCTGGCATTTTGCTCTCATCGCTCTCCCTGCACCTGTCTGTCTGTCTGATTGTTGTTATTAGAAGCTCCTCCTGTGTGGAAAGTCCCTGCAGCATTCCCAACCTGACAAGATCATGCGAGGGGGTCCTTTTATGTCTTCTTTCCAATGTTTGCTAGCTTTCTGTCAACACAATCATTGCGTCTCTGTCTCACAGAATAGCCTGGCTTCCCACAATTTCATCAAACTGCACACAGTAAGGTCATTGCTACACATGTGTAGGTACCAACGTCCATTACTACAGACAAACTAAAAGTACAAATAATAATTATCATTTCAAATACCTAGAAACAGTAATTCACCGCCACTGACATCCCCCATATCCGAATTTAGGTTACTCTCGTCTCTGTCTTACTGCTGTGTGTGTGTGTGTGTGTGTGTGTGTTTGTGTGTGTGTGGTTGTCTGTGTGGCTGGTGCTCTGTAGGGCAATCTGGAGTCTCTAGAGTGTCTCTGACTTGCGTTGATTGATAATAAAAATGTCTTGACTGTAAATCTGTCGTTCAGTCTCCTCTGTCTCTCTCCTCCTCTCTCTCTCTCCCTCTCTCTATCCCTCTCTCTCTCCCTCTCTCTCTTCCTCTCTTCTCTCGCTCTCTAACACGAAATATGGTAGGTTTTAGGGAGCACTGGGTTATAAGTATAGTATGCCCGTTGTCAATGCCATATGAATATCGAGGCATTCATTTCTCAACACAAGTGAGTTTTTTTTCTCTCTTGCTTGTAAAGATCTTGCAAACAGGGCAAAGGCTTGCTGTTGGATTAATAATATAAAGCAGCACGAACACCCATACTGAGAAAGAAATCAGTCTCTTATAGGAGTTTTTTTTTTTTAAATTGGTTTGATTTGCATGTGCAGCCCATTGTACGGTTTGGCACTGAAGTGTGGGGCCTTTTTGACAATGCAGCATTAAACTGTGAACTGGTCCATCTGTTTACCTTGAATCCATTCCTTGGTTGTGTCATTACAACCGTTGAAACGGTCCATTTATTTGACCAGCCACAACAAATTCCTTTGGTCTCTTTGCAGAATGCCGAATGATTTCATATATGGCAAGATAAATAAGCTTCCGATTTTTTTAAAATTCGATTATTAGATTATTCTGTTATTAGCTGAAACTTGCAACAAATGAAAGACTCATGACTGCCGGAAAAAAAAAAGAAAAAAAAAAAAAAAAAAAAAAAAAAAAAAAAAAAAAGATATGTGTTGTCATATTTGAGAGAAAAGGCACAAAGTGAACAGGGCAAATATGAAAATTAAACCGCATGAACCTGGACTGGATTATGTATGGTTTAGTTAGGGTATAGGTGATATACACTGTTTTTCTCACGCATACTTCACACATGCGTTGATAAACTGCAGGCGGCCATTGAGCAATACTGATGCAGAGGATACCTACAACGTTTGACTTGCATGGGCAGTTTATTCGCTCCACTGTGTTCCAACATATGTTACAAAAATAGACAGAACAAACTAAAAAATACAGTATGGTAAAGGTTTCGATGTGGAAGTTTCCGGGATCTATATACACATCATTTTCGTTACATACAGCCCGTACTGAACCGTCTAATTTGTCCTTTAGTCAAAGTGCAGTGAAACGGAAAGATTAGTCCATTTTGTATTGTTGTATTGTCCTGCTTTGAATGACTTTAGAACTAAAAATTTGATCCCCTACGAAGTACCAGAAGCAGCTTTGGCTATTTTAGACTGACATTGCTTAGTCATTTAACCGTGGAATATTGTCAAACAGTTTGCATGTTATGTGTGCAAAGCATTCAGAATGTGATCTGCACTTTGTTAATAACTAGAGTCGTTGTTCATATCTCTGTTCTTTCTGCCGTTCCCATTTTCATTTGGAAAGTTTAGCTGTGCCTGGTGATTTTTTTTGTTCAACGTATCCTTCGAAACGGGCTATGGCCTTGTTGAATGCATTCTCTCTCTCTCTCTCTCTCTCTCTCTCTTACTCTCTCTCTATCTCTCCTGTCAATACGGCGACTCCTCAACTAACCCTCCACCATATTGCTCCATTCTCTCTTCCGCACATGTGTACGAAAGAGGGAAAATCGGGTACTCGATTATAAAAAAAAAAAACAGAGAGAGGACGGAAATATGAAAGGTTCCAAAAAGTGAAGAGAAATACAATAAACAAAGACAGAAAAGGGCAAAAACAAGTATGGGCCTGACGCCTATCCAGATTTTTTTTTTTTTTTTGTTTGCACCCATTTGGAAAATTAAATACTGCTGCATAATTACGGCAACTATTGAAAAAAAAATAAAAAACAAAAAAGAAAACAGTAACGTGTCAATAATTGAGGGGGAACCTTCTCTCTGCTACCTTTGTCATTATGGCAGATCCATAGATTGCAAGATTTGCTTTAAATTGATTGAAACGGTCTTAAATGAATTGCTGTTCCACGCCGCCCCCCCTCTCCTCCCCCCCCCCCCTCCCTCTCTCTCTCTCTCTCTCTCTCTCAAGTATGGGAGTTAGGGAGCATTTGGTGTATAAGTAATTATGCCCCGTTGTCATGCATACGAAATATCTAGGCATTTGTTGTCTAAACACACGATTGAGTTTGTGCTCTTGCTTATAAAAAAAAAAATTAGCAGGCATGGAGGGATCAAGCGTACTGTACGGAGTGTGTGTGTAAAGCAGCATATTATCTAAGACAGGGAAATCAGTCGCAATTTTGCTAAATTGTTGATTCGTCGGTGTTCGCGCCCATTGTACAGTATGGCGCTGACATGTGGGGTCTAGACAATGTGACATTAAACTAGTGGAAACGGTCCATTTGTTTTCCCTGAAGAAATCCTTTATAGAGTCTCATTCAAATACCGAATGATCTATCAAAATTACAGTGGATAGACAGATTCCTCGATTTTTTTAACTAAATTCCCGATTATATGTTAGATGTATTCTGTATGAGTGGAAACTTTACAGATGTCTAAAGTCAAGACTTTAAAGCCGAAAAAAGCTTGTAAACTTCTGTATGATGATTGAGACGCCAAAGATATATAAAGTAAACTGTGTTAGGTTAAAGAGAAATAGTGAAGCAGCATGAACTCAGGCCGGAGTAGGTATGGATCTCCTTCAGGGTAATACCGCTGGTCTTCTCCTGCATGCTTCGCACGAGATGGACAGATTGCACGTGCAGTGTGTGGACCACTCATGTTGAGACACTACAGGGTTTTAGAAAAAGTAGTTAGGACTCAGGAATCCAAAGCTGACTTTGAGAATATTTCGACAGGCAGGGTTTTCGGCCCTGTCTTCTTCAGCTCTCACTGTTGCTGTTGTGGCAGCGCTTGTCGGCCTGGTGGGGCGACTGTTGTGTGGTGAAATATGTTGTCATAGTTGTCAGGTAAATCGGGGGGATTGTAGACGGGGGGGTGGGGTGGGGGGGGGGTGGGGGGGGGGGGGGGGGGGGGGGGGGGTGGCGGGGGGGGGGGGGGGGGGGGGGGGGGGGGGGAGGGGGGAGGGCGAAGTTGAAAGCCTGATCTTTGTTCAGGCTGGGGCGTCCGTTTTTGATTTCGATTGCTTTCTTCGGGGGCTTCTTTAACTTTTTTCCTTTTTCTACAATCTACCATGTGTTTTGACTTTGTGTAGGTAGTTTTAGGCTCGCTCCATTGTGTTCATATGTACACGTTAAAAAAATGGACAGAGACACTTAAAATACATCATGACAAGATTTTGATTTTCGAGAAGTATCAATCTATCCTGCTCATCATTTTTCGTTACAAAGAGCAGTACTGATCATGATCTTACTTTCGCATTTAAAGGGGCCATGGTCTTATTGATTAACATCTCTCTCCTCTATCATCTCCTCGATCTCTCTCTCTCTCGCTCTCTCTCTCTCTCTCTCTCTCTCTCTTAAGGATGCAGTTTATTCAATTTAAATGATTTTTGCTGTGCTATTGCTATTATGCTATGGGCCGGAGGCCTGACCCCTGGACATAAAACAGTAAAAACCTGACATAAATTTTTTTTTGGACTTTGCCTTGACTTTGACTTTCTGTCTCTGTCTCTATCTCGTCTGTCCCTGTCTCTCTGTCTGTCTGTCTGTCTGTCTGTCTCTCTCTCTCGCCTCTCTCTCTCTATCTCTCTCTCTCTCTCTCTCTCTCTCTTTAAAAAAAAAACAGACAGAAATTGCTACAGCTTATCACTTTATGACGACTCTTCAGGGTTTTTAATCCTGCTCAATAGGTTAAAGAAAGAACGAAAAAAAAAAGGAGGAGGGAGACAAAAAATAGGAAAATAAAAGAGTATCACATTGAAAAGGAAGGAAAAAGGAGAAAACAGAATAATGAAAGGAAAGACGAGAAAGAGTAAATGAAATAGGATAGAAGAAAAAGAGGAGAAAAGAATACTAAAAATAAAAAAAAGACAGATCTTAATTTAAGGGAGAAAAACTAAAGGAACAAGACAAAAAAAGAAGGAAGATAAAAGAAAAACGGAGGGTTCGATTAAAAAAAAAAAAAAGACAGGGGGGAAAAATAAAAGAGAAGGAAGGAATGGTAAAGAAAGAAGGAAAGGGTTGGAAAAGGAAGGAAAGGAAGGAAAGAGAGAAGGAAGGGGAAAGAAAGAAAGGACGGGGAAAAGGAAGGAAAGGAAGCGAAGGCGGAAGGTAAGAAAGGAAGGAAGGAAGGAAGGAAAGAAGAGTGAAAGAACGAGTGAAGGAGGAAGGAAAGAAAAGGAAGCAAAAAAAAAAAAAAGGAAGGAAGGAATAAGAAAGACAGGACCGAACAGGACCAGAAGAAGAAAAAAGAAAGAAAAGAAGGAGAAAAGGAAAAAAAAAAAAAACATGCAGATGGAAAGAAAGAAAAGAAAAAGAAAGAAAAGAAAAGAGAGTAAGACAGAGGAAGAAACGAGAAAACAACAAAAACAGACTAAAAGAATGAAAAAATAGAACGGGACAGCAGAAAATCACAAAAGTACACAAAGAAAAGTTGGAAAAAGAAATAGAGCAAAACAAAAATAAAGCGGACCATGTCACGTAAGATTACAACTA
>JADBJO010003698.1:160000-177500 GCA_016801955.1 Conus betulinus | reverse complement strand
GCATGCGCGCACACACACACACACACACACACACACACACACACACACACACACCAAACACGCACGCACGCACACACACACACACACACACACACACACACACACACACCACACACACACACACATTTGCCCACAAACTCAAAGTTCCTTTTTCAATTCTTCACTTATGTGACCTTGCAGTGGTTGAAAACCTGAATTCAAAAGTCCTGTCTCTTCCAGCGTATGGAATTATGCACACTTCTTTTTTTTTTAATTCCTAATGAAACAAAAGCATCTAAGGTCAATCATAATACACTTCAGCTTCTGAGCATAGGGTGTCTCACAGGAGATGAGGTCAGCGTCCTTGCACGAACACGCCAAGCTCGTTGTTTTCGATGATGTTTGAGTAAGTCTGTTTCCGGAGAACGTGAACGACTTCGACTTCTTTATTTACGCCACTGTGACTAGAGCTCAGCCGGTGATGTTCCTGTAGAAACCCATGGAACGACATAGAAAGAAAGGGAGTGAACAGTGTGTGCAGTAGTGGAAGAGGGTTGTTGAGTGTGTGTGCTGGGGGTTGGGGGGGGGTTGCGGTCCGAACCAAAAGAAAACAAAGCAAAAAACCTAGTAAAGAGTAAAGGAAAAGGCCTCCACACCATCCCCCCATCTACCCCCCCCCCCCCCCCCCCCCCCCCCCCCCAAGAAAAAAAAAGGAAGAAAACGTGAACTGAATGATTGACGTCACCAGTTCAAGGTTTTTCATGCAAACTTTTTTTAATTTTCTGTCGACGTGACAATGCTGAAAAATTAGACAGAAGATTACTATTGATTTCATGGGAGAAATTGATGATGGGGGTAATTATATTCACCTTTTTTCTTGTTACGACATAAAAGGAGATTACGACATTGCATTTTTTTTATCTAAGAACGAATCGGATAGAAGAAGAAGAAGAAGAAGAAGAAGAAAGAAGAGAGAGAGAGAGAGAGAGAGAGAGAGAGAGAGAGAGAGAGAGAGAGATACAGATACAGAGAGAGAGAGAGAGAGAGAGAGAGAGAGAGAGTCAGACAGACCGACAGACAGACAGAAAAAAACAGAAAGAAAGACAGACAGGGAAAGTGACAGATGTATAATAGAATATAGGAAAAGCGAGAGGGTGGGGCGAGAAGAAGTATGTGTGTGAGAATAAGAAGAAGAAGAAGAAGAAGAAGAAGAACAACAAAACCAACAACAACAACAACAGCAACAAGAATAAGAACAAGAACAAGAACAAGAACAAAAACAACACCAAGAACAAGAAGAACAAAAACAGGAAGCACAAAAACAAGAACAAGAACAACAAGGGCAAGAACAACAACAAAAAGTGCGCGCGTGCGCGCGCGAGTGTGTGTGTGTGTGTGTGTGTGTGTGTGTGTGTGTGTGTGTGTGTGTGTGTGTGTGTGTGTGTGTGTGTGTGTGTGTGTGTGTGTGTGTGTGTGTGTGTGTGTGTGTTGTGTGTGTATGCGCGCACATGCTTGAGCATGCATGCTTTTGTGTTCATCTACAAGCTTACAACTTAATTTACAATCATGTAAGCAAGATTTTTGTGGTTTTGATTGTCCATGGACGTATGACTGGTGCAATTACAAATCTTTCATTAATAGCCGATTTATTCCGGGGCTGAGGTGTGGCACGTGAGACAACATTAGTCGCACGCTGCTAACGAAAAATTGTCTTAGGGAATTAAACCCCATTGAGAAATATTGCGCCTTTCCGTCAAAGAAAGGCGATTGCACTCATCGAAGAGGACTGAGAGAAGTTATGGATCAAACTTATGGTAGACTTTCAAAATGGAGCGACTGAGGGCGGAAAATGAAGCAAAATTTCAGAAAGAGAGGGCGTTAGTTAGCCTCAAGTACCTAGACAAAAAAAGCACAGAACAAGACACAATGCATTTCGACCTCTTGGGTCTTCTTCAGGCCAAAAAAAACAACGTTTAACATTTAGGACAGTACGAACACAGAACGCAGTGTGTCACTTATCTTTCCACGTGTTCGTGTCGAATGAAAAATGGTAGACGTTTGTTGTGCACATAAATTCCTTGTAGACTGCAAATGGCACAGACCCGCAGGAAAGCAGACCGCAGAGCCGTAACTATGGGGCACTTGGAGAGTGTAGACACCCGTCAATATCAAATGGATTCTATATTACCTCTTTAATCGGAAGTTGCTTCAAAATGTAACACAAAATGGTCTGTTTACCGTACCACTGGAATGAAAATTAGAAAAACGGTTTGAACATTAGAGGAACGGTTTTTAGGCCTTGGCTGTATTTTTGTTCTAACTTCTATAAGCCAGATGCCTTATTAATGAAAACATTTTTCCTCACGAACAAAACTGATGGTGCATCCCAAAAAGTCAGAGTTTTATGCTATGTACCTTTTTTGTGTAAACATGATTGGAAAATACGAAATGTCGGGATGATATCACCCAAAAGGTAACATTTCACCCCCAAATTATGTTTCGTTGTGGATGGTTCTTAGTATAAGTAAACAGAGATTTCACAAAATTCATACTCAGTGGAAAATTTGTAATTATCCGGATCCGGCCATTGATCCGGATCTACCTTTAAATAATGCAACGAAAAGAAAGGGATTCGTCCTGAACCACTTTCCATCTTTTCACCAATTTTCGTTCAAACGTTATTCCTTTAGTTTGTGCGTCGTTTTTTGCTGATAGGCAAGCAAACAAGTGAACAAACTTTCACGGGTCAACATAAAATGGGACCTGATTTCTCAGCACGCAGTTTGTTCTTTTTCTTTTCAACACACCATGCCGCCAATAGATATTTCAGCGATTTTCCAGTGGCTGTCAGTTTGTTTTGTGTGGCTATTTAATTCCAAGTAGTTTTGAGATGAAACCAGCACGCTGTTTCGCCGACACCTGGCAACAACGTCAGCTAAGCGTGAATTTCAGAGCTGCCCAACGGCAACAAAACGTGAATTTCAGAGCTTCCCAACGGCAACAAAACGTGAATTTCAGAGCTTCCCAACGGCAACAAAACGTAAATTTCAGAGCTTCCCAACAGCAACAAAACGTGAATTCAGAGCTTCCCAACGGCAACAAAACGTGAATTTCAGAGCTTCCCAACGTCAGCAAAACGTCAATTTCAGAGCTTCACAACGTCAGCAAAACGTCAATTTCAGAGCTTCACAACGTCAGCAAACGTCAATTTCAGAGCTTGACAACGTCAGCAAAACGTCAATTTCAGAGCTTCACAACGTCAGCAAAACGTCAATTTCAGAGCTTCCCAACGTCACAAAACGTCAATTTCATTCCCAACAACGTCAGCTTCAAAAACGTCAAATTTCAGAGCTTCACCGTATTATTAAATTCCAAGAAATAAAGCATGTCTGAAATCTGTAAATGTTGTTTTGAATGGTGAAAAAATTAGCAATTTATTTTTTTTACATAGAACAAATTAATCAGGCCATTCCAAGATCATTCAAGGTATAGACGTTATTTTAAAAAATCGTGAAGCTCTAGTTTTTAAATTAAATATTGTTGCCTCTAGAGTGTGAAATCTTGAGATTGTATTTGAGTCAAATCATAATGGTCACAGCCAAGAAGATCACATCAAAGCTGTGATACTATTAACTATGCTGTTCTGTCATCCTACAGTATTATTCAGCATTTTCTATCAAAACATAAATAGCCACCTTAGGGGGACCAGAAGATGATTCACAGTGACCTAGTATGCAGTGACGAACTTTCATGCATGCTCTCAACAATGGAAACCCTAAGCGCCCAAACTGATATTGACAGGAATTACGTAGTTGTTATGACTTGCATACATAAATAAGCAAGTAGGCACACAAAAAAAAGAAGAAAAAAGAAAAAGAAAAATCATAACAAGAAAATCAGTACCAAACAAAAGAGTGAATGAAGAGTGATCACCATGTTACAGATTTGATTGAGGGTGTCCTGAACAAAGCAAACTGAATCATACAGATAATGAAAAAGTGAAAACAACAACAACAACAACAACAACAACAACAAAACCCACACCAAACTATTAGAACGATCTGAAGCTATGACGTCAAAGCCTGTCGTTTCTCTCATAAAAACCAAACACAAAATATGTCAGTAACAGATTGGGTTTTGACACTAGTCTGATTAAGCTGGTCAGGTCGTTGTTGCAATAGCTTGTGTTGTGCAGACTGCCCTGTGGGCATCACCCTTTTCGCAGGGAGAAGTTAAGCTGCGTTCCATGGGAGACAGCAAAATGTCCATCTGCATCTAGTGCGTCAACTGTGGGACTTGGGGTTGCTGGGATGGGGGCTGTTTCCGTTGGTGTGTTTCGTTAATCTCTCTCTCTCTCTCTCTCTCTCTCTCTCTCTCTCTCTCTCTCTCTCTCTCTCTCTCTCTCGGTATATTCTAGTCTGTCTTTTGAGTCTGTCTGTCTTTTTTTCTTTCACTTATTGTGTCTGTCTGTCTATTTTCTCTTTTCACTCTCTCTCTTCTCTCTCTCTCTCTTTGTCTCTCTCTCTCCCTCTGTCTGTCTTTCTGTCTCTCTGTCTCTGTCTCTCTCTCTGTCTCTGTCTCTGTCTGTCTCTCTCTCTCTCTCTCTCTCTCTCTCTCTCTCTCTCTCTCTCTCTCTCTCTCTCTCTCAACGCTGTCAGCTCACAACCTTCTCAAGTAGCCCCATCTCTTCCATAGCCCTGCCTCCACTCCTCCTCCTGCACAAATGTTTGAACGGAAAATTGAGAATGAACTAGGACAGAAGGAAATGGAATAAAAAGGAAAAAAACGTAATCGAAAAAAATGAACAAAGATAAAGAATAAGTGGGAAAACAAACTCTTTCTGACGTCACAGGAATTGCTGTTTTTTTAATTTTTTAATTTTTTTTTTATTCATCTATTTAGCATAATGTTGCAAAATTAGGAGCATTATTTCTGAATGAACGTGTCATGTCAATAATGGAGGGAAATTCCTTTCTGCTTCCTTCTTGTTATGACAGAGCCAGAGATAGCAAGATTGCTTTGATTTAATTGAAAAGTTCGTGAGGTGAATTGCTGTTCTTTCCTTTCTTTCCTTCTGCTTTGTCTTCATCTCTCTCTCTCTCTCTCTCTCTCTCTCTTCTCTCTCTCTCTCTCACACACACACACACACACACACACACACACACACACACACACACACACACACACACACACACACACACACACACACACATACACACATGTATATTGTTTGGAAGTGGGGAGCAGAATGTCTCACGAGGGAGAGGATGTGAGAAATGGTGAGAGAGAGAGAGTGCATGTGTGAGTGTGTGTGTTGTGTGTGTGTGTGTGTGTGTGTGTGTGTGTGTGGTGTGTGTGTGTGAGAGAGAGAGAGAGAGAGAGAGAGAGAGAGAGAGAGAGACAGAGAGAGAGAGACATGAGAGAGAGAAGGAGCTATGTGCCTCTGCTTTCAGAATATGTCCACAAGCCTGGCATGCTGAAGACTCAGCCTGGACGTCACTGCACACTGGCTGCCTTTCCTGTTGTGTCCAGCCTTGGCCAGGATGAGAGAATGGTGCTACTGCAAACGCCTTTTGCTGTACCACGGTGGTGGGTTACTGATGGCTCCGCTTTCTTGTACTGATCGCCCTCAAACTGTGATATTCTTCTTGAGTGACAGAGTCCTGTTTTTTCTTTTATTTTCTTTTTTTTTCCTCTCCTCCTTTTTTTTTTTTGTTAACTGTGAAGTTGGTGAATCTTGGTGTTGCCAACATGTCTGCAAACGCAAATAACGTGACAGGTGATTTTTTTGTTCTTTTTCCTTGTCCATAGACATAACGTAATCTTGAATGACACACACCTTCCTGCGAGACGAAGTTAGAGAATTTATTATAAAACAATTGAAGAGATTTTTATACTGGAGACTGTAAATAAAACAGTAAGCTACGTAGCTAACAAATTATCAGTTAAGAGGAAATCAAGAGGTTCATGTCCAAGGAACAGCACCAACTTAACCCAAGTTATGAACAAAGCGGCATGACAAAAACGCAGCAAGACAAACATAAAGCTCACCATTGCCACGTCCTCATTCTCTGGAATGTTTCAGTCATTTGACAGCGCCGATGGACGAGAATCTAAGTTCATAAATGCTGGACACATAAGAATGAGCGAAGATGCTAACTTTCGATTTATTCCCCATTTACACAAAAGCGTGTGTGTTCAAACAATGTTCCACTTTCGAGCTTAAGCAGAAGCTTTGTATTATGACAATGAAATAAGCGTCTTGCGCAATAATTCGTTGTCTTCTATAATGAGTGATTGTGCTTGCTTCCAGAAAACAGAGACAACTTCTATATCTACTCCAATGCAACCAAAGCCCGGCTAATGTCGTACGGATTGAAAACATGGAAAACCATGGAACGACTTGTACAGGAAGAGGATGAAAGAGAGAGGGATGTCGGGGTGGGGGGTGGGGGGTGTGTGTGGGTGTGTGTGTGGGGGGGGGGGGGGGGGGGGGGGGGGGGGGGGGGGGGGGGGGGGGGGGAGAAGGAAAAAAAAACAACCAAAAAAAATAGAAATAAAAACCAAAACCAAAACCAATAAAGAAAAAGAAGAAGAAGAAAGACCCCCCAAAACGTAAACTGAATCATTGCCGTCACAAGTTAAAGTTTTTCGTCCAAACTTTTCCTGTCTTCGTGACAATGCTGAAAATTAGACAGAATATTACTGTTGATTCCATGGGAGAAGTTGATGGTGGAGGTAATTATGTTCACCTCGTTCCCTGTTACGACACAAAAGGACACTACGACGTTGCTTGTCGGGGAGTTCTTTTTATCCTTATCTGTGCTTGAACCAAATAGAAAAAAAAAAAACCACCCACACAACAAGCACAGGAGTGAGAGAGTGAGAGAGGAGAAGGAGTGAGAGAGAGAGGAGAGAGAGAGGGAGATAGAGCAGGAGAGAGAGAGAGAGAGAGAGGAGAGGAGAGAAGAGATTAGAGAGGAGCTGAGGGAGGAGAAGACCCGAGAGAGAGAGAGGAGAGGAGAATGCCCTGGGTGAGAAGAGAGATGAGAGAGAGAGAGACAGAGGCGAGAGAGACAGAGAGGACGAGAGAAGAAGAGAGATTCCGAGAGATTAAGAGAGAAAAAAGAGAGAGGAGAGAGAATGGAGAGGCCATTTGACCCAGGGACGATGACCACACGGAAAGCTTGCGATCATGATTATTTTTAAAGAAAGACATGCATAGACATAGAAGAGAGAGTTTAAGGGATCCAAAAAGGAAGAGACGAGAGAGATAGAGAGAGAGAGAGAGGAGAGAGGAGAGAGGAGGAGAGATAGAAGAGAGAGAGAGAGAGAGAGAGAGAGATGGGAGACAGAATGAAACAGATACAGACAGATCGACAGCAGCAACGGAAAGTTTTTTTTTTTTTTTTTTCGCATCTAAGAACCATCCTAATTGGAAGAAAAGAAGAAGACGAGAAGAAGAAGAAAGAAGAAGAAGAGAAGAAGGAGGAGGAGGAGGAGGAGGAGGAGGAGAAGAGGAGGAGAAGGAGAAAAGAAGAAAGAAAGAAGAAGAAGAAGAAGAAGAAGAAGAGAGAGAGAGAGAGAAGAAAAAGGAAGAAGAATAGGAAGAGAGAAGACGAGAGAGCGAGAGAGAGACGAACGGACGAACAGAAGAAGAATAAGAAGAAAGAGAAGAAGAGATAGAGAGGCAGAGAGACAGAAGAGGAAGAAGAAGAGACAGAGAAGAAGAAGAAGAAGAAGAGTGCAATTGAAGAAGAAGAAGAGAAAGGAGAGAGAGGAGAAGAAGAGTAAGAAGAAGAAGAAGAAAGAAGAAAAATCTAAGAAGCTGAGGAGGTCGGACAGGCCTCTGGAGAACTACTCGAAAACATGAGAACACGTAGTCTTTTAGGAGGGGTAAGAGAGAAAAAGACAGACAGACGACAGACAGACAGACAGACAGAAGACAGACAGACAGACAGACAGACGGACGGAAACGGACAGACAGATTGACACACGACTGACAGAACGACACCAGACACAGAGATGACTGACAGGACAGACAGGCAGAAACAGACAGACAGGGACAGATGGGTGGGGTGGGGAGTGTAATGAAGGGGGGGGGGGGGGGGGGGGGGGGGGGGGTGGGGGGGTGGGTCTTCCCTATTTTAGTTGTTGTAAATAAAAAAAATCTAATTACTTAGCGAGGGAGGTCATGCCTTTGTGTTGTGTCTATAAAACATTTTGTTTGTTTGTCTTTTAGCATGACTACGCAAAAACTATTGTACCCGTTGTAACTAAGCTTCATCAGGTGATGGAACATTGCACCCGTTGTAACCAAATTTCATCAGATGATGGAACATTGTACCCGTTGTAACCAAACTTCATCAGATGATGGAGCGCAGCTCAAGGAACACTGCCATCAATTTCGGAGTTTCGACCGAGATGACGTCACCCAGTTTTGTTCATCATCATTTATTGCAAAATTTACGTGCCTCTGTGTACGTTTGCTTACAAACATTGGAGTTCAAGCTGCATTTTGCTCTCCTGCATTTTCCTGGGTTCCATTGGACTTCATATGTTATTCACTCGCTTTTTCTCTTTCTGTTTCTTTCTTCTATTTTCTTTTTTTTTTTTCCTTTTTTTTTTTTTTTAAAGCTATCTCATCTTTTCGTAGTTTGAACTTCACCCTCTTTTTGTTTTTTTGCTTTTTTTCTTTTCTTCTTGTATCTGACAGTCATCCATCTTGCTGTTGTGTGGTTGTTGTCGTCTTGTTTTTTAACTTGTGTCTTAATTTCTTTTATTTCATGTTTTCAGTGAAGTAAGGGAAATGTATTGTGAAGGGTTGTGATTGACGCAAGACACGGGCCAATACATACAACTGTCAATTTCGCTAGTGTGTCTGCTAGTCTGTATTATCTGTGTTCACCCACCACCACAATAGGCCGGAAGGAATAGACTGAGCTGTATGCAATCACCAAGTTTGCCGGAAGGCTTTGCTTTTTTTTTTTCCTTTTGTCCCCCTCATGTCTGTTTATTTTTTTTTTTTTTATTATCATTATCATTTTCTTCAACCTTTGTTCGTTTGTTCCTATTTTATGGCACTGCGCATGGAGGATGTTGACGAGGTATAAATAATAGGCTTCCATCAGTGGCAGCTGCAGCCCAGTTCTTGCTTGGTTTGTTTTGTTTTGTTTTGTTTTGCTTTTCCTTTCCCGGGTTTAGAGCAAGGGAGGGAGACTTGCCTGGGGTGAAGAGCTTTTTGCGAGGGAGAACTTTGTTTTGTTTGTGGGGTTTGTTTGGCGGGACCGTTTCCTTCCCGGTTTTGAGAGCAAGGGGGGAGGGAGGAGACTTGCGGGGTGTGAAGAGCTTTTTTGCGTGTTTTCCTGCTGCCCCAACGTGGGTTACCTCTCTAAAATTTTGTTTTTGTTTGGGTCGTCTTTTTTTTTTTTTTTTCCCCCTATTTCGATTGTTTTTTTTTTTTTGGTTTGTTTTTGTTTCTGGCCAATTCCTACTCTCTCTCTCTCTCTCTCTTCCATCCTCTCTCTCTCTCTCTCTCTCCTCTCTCCTCTCGCTTCTCTCTCTCTCTTTCCTCTGCATGCTTTCTTAAATTGCCATTAATATCGGATTGCTACCATTATCTTTGTCATTATAATATTGGTCCTCATTATGATGATTAACGTCTCATCATGTTATGGTTCTTTCCGTTCTCTTTGCTTATTATTTATTTCTGATATAGATTGCCTTATTAAAGTCTTTAGAGACTTTCCTTGATCTTTGAAACAACATGTTTCATCAACAGTAAAATGTAGTAGGGGGTGTAACTTCATATTTATATTCTGATCTTCTGGAGCCATCAAATAAAACTGACTAAGTTTTTTAGGAAAGAAGAAACCCCTGGGGAAACTTTATGACACTAGCTGAGCTATATTAGACCGGCATTGAAGAAACCACCGACGAAGCAGAGACGGAAAGACAGAACGAAGTTTTGATGTGGAAGGGAGAAAAAGAGATGCTAGATGTTGGTTGCAGAAAAATCAACTGGGATTCAGGTTGGGTAGAAATAAAGACATGATTATGACATCTTATCATTACTAATTACCAAGATTTAATACTTACAAAGACGGACTTTCCACAAAATTTACTCAGGGTCAAATGTTTAATGTGCTATTCAGGTCCATAGACGGTTAGTCTCGTTATGTTCCGCATCCCACATTTAACGCCTTACCACCATTCCACCACCACACCCCAAACCCCCCCTAACCGACCGCGGTTTAAAAAACTGGTCGAAACGAACCACCGCCGACCAAAAAACGCTACCCCGCCCATCCCGCCCCCAACCCTCTCCCGACCCCCCTGTACCCCCCCCGCCAACGCCCACCTTCTTTCTGCACCCCCCCCCGCCTGCACTAATTACCCTTCAAACCCCCTTAATCTCCACCCCCCCCCCCGACCCGTCCCGGGGTCTTTATAACGTCCCCCCCTACCACCCCATCCCGTCCTTCCTGACGTCTTTTTTTTTGCCCCCTTATTACACCCCCCCTCCCCCCAAGGCCCCCCCCCCTTACCACCACACCCCCATCCCCATCCCCTGCCCCCAAAGCCCCCACGTACCCTCTTTACGAGCACCCCTCGTGGCCCCCCCTCTCCCCACGCTCCACCCCCTACTCTCCCCCCTTCCCCAAACCGCCCTCGCGCGCCCCCGCCCCCCCCCTTGACTCCCAAACCTCTCCCCTCTCCCCCCCGCCCCACCCCCCTCCCATCCCGCTCACAGCCCCCCCGCGCACCTCCCCCCCCTCCCCCCCCCCAGCCGCTTTCCCCCCAACCCTGTCCACGGTCCCGTCTCCCACCAGCGCCCCCCTCATCCCCAACAATCAACCCTCCCACCCGCCCCCCCGCCCAACGCCCCGACCACCGAGGCCTCTCTCTCCCACTCTCCGATCTGCGCGCCCGCCCCCGCCCCCCACCGCACGAAGGCACGCCGCACCCCACCCCCCCCCGACAAACGAGTGTTCCCAGCCACCCCCCCTCGACCCCCTCCTCTTGTCCCCCCCTCCGCTCACCCCAATGCTCCCAAGAGCACGTCCTGACGTCTTTTCTCGTCCCCTCTCCTACCCCCCCCCCCCTTCCCCCTAGTCCCGGGCTTGTCCTGTATTTAGTCCATCCTCTCCCGCTCTCCAGTTCCACATCATGTCCTCTCCACCGCCCCCAAACCCCAATTCATTCTTCTGTCTGTCTGTCTGTCTCTGTCTGTCTCTTCGTTCCTCTCTCTCTCCGTCTTCCTCTTCTCTCTCTCCCTCTGTCTCTCCTCTCTCTCTCTCCGTCTCCCCTGCTCCTCTCGTTCAATGCCTCGACCTCCCGTCACTCTCGTCACTCTCTCCATCTCCTTCTCTCTCGTCAGTCTCTCCGTCCCTCCCTCCCCGACCCTTCCTCAACCTCCGTCCCACTCCTCCCTCCTCCATCTCTCTCTCTTTTCTCTCTCTCTCAGTCCTCTCTCTCTCTTTCCCCCTTTTCCGTCATTTCCTCCCTTCCTCCCTCCCCCTCTGTCTATGTCTCTGTATCCTGTCTGTCTGCTGGTGTCTGTCTGTCCTTGCTGGGGGCGTCTCTCTCTCTCCCCCCTCTCGCTCCGGGGGGGGGTGTGCGGGGGGGGGTCACCTTTCCTCTCTCTCTCTCTCTCCTCCTCTTTCCTCCCTCTCTCTCTCTCCCCCTGGGTCTGTACCTGGTAGTATGATGTGGTGTGTGGATGTGTGTGGTGTGTGTGTTTGTGTGTGTGTGTGTGTGTAGTGCGGCGGCTGCAGGCGCGAGCGTTGCGCGTGCGCAACACGTGTGTGTGTGCGGCGCCGCCGTGCGCGCGCACGGTGTGTGTGTATTTGTTTGCGTACGTACATGCTATGTGCGTGCGTGGTGCTCGCGCGCAGACAAGCGTTGTATGTGTGTGTGGGTGTTGTGTGTGTGTTTGTGTGGTGTGGGTGTGTTTGGTGTGTGTGTGGGCGCGCGACGGCGCGTGCATAATATGTGTTTGTGTGTGTATGTGGTGTGTGGTTGTGTGTTGTGGGTGTGTGTGGTGTGTGTGTGGTGTGAGAGAAGAGAGAGAGAGAGAAGAGAGAGAGAGAGAGAGGAAGAGAGAGAGCACACTACCAGCCACACACACACACACAGCACACAACACAACACCACACACACTACAACAGCACGCCCACACAACACACGAACAAACAACACTCAACACCACACCACCCCCATCACACACACACAACACACAACAGGACAAGGCACACACACACACCACACACAACACACACAGAGGACCCATAGGCCTGAACAAGATTGACACAGTACCAGAATGGAAATAAAACACACAACATTTCCCTTTTCCTATGCTGTGGTGTTCTTGTGTGACCAGCAGAAGAAGAACGCATTTCCTTCCATCATTTACTGGTAATGTCAGCAGGCTCCAATGCCTCATGATTAGCGAAAAGACGGTGCGATTTTCCTGCCACATGTATAAAATTGTCAGGCTACTTCCAGTGCCCCATGATTAGGTCGGGAAAGACGTGCGATTTTCCCCCCTGCCAACAGGTATAAGAAGTCCGCTCCATGCCCATGATTAGCGAAGGACGTGCGATTTTTCCTGCCAACAGTTATAGGCATGTCAGCTCCAGGCCCACCCCATGATTAGCAAAGAGACGTGCGATTTTTCTCTGCCAACACAGGTATATATGTCAGCTCCGTGCCACATATTTAGGCGAAAAAAACAAAAAAAAAAAAGAAAAACAAAAAAAAAAAAAAAAACAAAAAAAAAAAAAAAAAAAAAAAAAAAAAAACAAAAAAAAAAAAAACAAACACACCCCTTGTGGTGTTTGGTGGGGGGTGGGGGGGGGGGGGGGCAGGAGAGATGGGGTTGGGTCCCTGGAATCTAATCAGGTTACATTGCCCTCGAAAAACAAAAAACTCTCGGTGAATGTCCTTCTTCACCTTCCTCTCTTCCCCCCTAGCCCCCTCCTCCTCCTTTTTTGTCTTTTTTCCTCCCT
Source organism: Conus betulinus (assembly GCA_016801955.1). Classification (NCBI taxonomy): domain Eukaryota; kingdom Metazoa; phylum Mollusca; class Gastropoda; order Neogastropoda; family Conidae; genus Conus; species Conus betulinus. The sequence continues at coordinate 164,511 of JADBJO010003698.1, read as the reverse complement.
TCTCTATTTCTCACAAACTACATCCCCCCCCCCCCCCCCCCCCCCATCCATTGAATAATCCTCAACTCCACAACCTCTCCTCCAGTTTCTAACCTACCTACCCTCCAATCCCTTTCCTCGCCCTTCCAACAGAATCAAAACCATATTCGGTCCTTTCTCCGTCTCCTTCATCGTTCAATGTAATCTAAATGGATATATGTGTCATACAATTGCGCTAGAGTTTTTCTTTCGAAAGCTTTCCTCGGCTTTGTTGATTGATGGTCTATAAAATATGTTGGTCAAAGAACACAAAGAGTCTCCTGAAGACTTCGGCGAGAGAATCTGTTTGAGAAATGAATAAGAAAGAAAAGAGAATAAAAGAAAAAGAAGACATGAAGATGCTCATGTTATAACGATGATGACCACCATTATGCGTGGCGATCATTGATTATGGCAATAAAGAAAAGAATGCAGAGGAAATAGAAGAGGAGAGTTTAAGATCCAAAAAGGAAGAAGACGAGGACGAGAGAGAGAGAGAGCGAGATAGAGAGAGAGATAGAAGAGGAGGGAGTAGGAGAGAGAGAAGAGAGGAGATGAGTTAGAAGTTACGAGAGAGAAAGTAAAATCTCTTAAAAAAAAAGAAAAAAAAAAAGCAGCGAGGACCCAAGCAAACACACATTTAATGAGGTAACCCCACTTCGGGCAGCAGGAAACACACAAGAACTCTTCACCCTCAGGCCATTCACTGTCCCCTTGCTCTTTACTAAACCTCGGGAAGAGAATTAAACAACCCAAACCCCCAACCAAAGCCAAACCAAACAAAAAAGAAAACAAAACGTGTAGCTGCCAATGAAATCGGGCGAACCATATCAATCTTATCTCGATCAACGTCATCCTCTCTCCCTCGCAACGTGCCATGAAATAGGGAACCTTGACAACAAGTGCCATGAAATAGGGAACGGTGTCAACGAACAAAGGAAGAAAAAAAAAAATAATGATTAAAAAAAATTTTGAACAGACATGAGGGGGACCAAAAGGAAAAGAAGCAAAAGCTCTCTCCGGCAAAGTTGGTTGATTGCATACAGCTCAGGGTCTTCCCTTCCGTCCTATTGTTGGTTTGTTGCGTGGGGCTGAACACACAGATAGAATACAAGCAGACTCGCAAGACACACATAGCCAGCTCGGCAATTTGTACTGACCCCATGCCTTGCGTCAGTCACGACCCTTCGTTCACATACATTTTCCCTTACTTCAACTGAAAGTGTGGGAATAATGAAAGAAAAGCAAAATATGTTTACAGAAAAAAAAGCCAACCAAACAAAGATCAAGATGAATGAACGTCATATGATAATCGAGAAAAGCCGGGATAGTTTCAAATACGAAAAAAAGACAGACTCAGGGCTTATGAAGTTCAACATACGAGGGGGGGGGGACAGGGGGGGTCAGAGGGGGGGGGGGGTAAAAGGGGGGGGGGGGGGGGGGGGGGGGGGGGGGGGGGGGGGAACCTAGAAGAAGAGAGAGAGAGAAAAAAATGCAAAGTCGAATGGAACCCAGGAAAATGCGGACAGCAGAATGCAGGTTGAACACACATGCTTTGCAAACAAACGTACACAGTGGTACATGATTGCGACAAGTTATGCTGTTCAAAACCGGTGACGTCATATCGGCAGAAACTCCTACATGAATGGTTTCGTTCGTTGAGCTGCATTCCATCACTTCAATAACGTTTGGTTTTAAAACGGGGTCCGTAGTTTTTTGAGTTGTCTTGCTGAAGGACAAAACAACAAATAGACACAGCGTTAAAACAGAACTTTCCTCATAGAGATTGGAAACAATTAAAAAAAAAAAAAAAATGCATGCAAAAACTATCAAACAAATAAGATATAGACGACGAATTTCGACATACCTACAAACATGCTCCTCAAACGTCTGCCCACCCCCCCCCCCCCCTTATTTCTGTCTGTCTGTCTGTCTGTCTGTCTGTCTGTCTGTCTCTCTCCCCTCTTCTCTCTCTCTCTCTCTCTCTCTCTCTCTCCTCTCCTCCTCTCTCTCCTTCCCTTCTTTTTTTTCTTCCTCCCTCTTCTCCAATCTCCCTCCTTCTCTTCTTCCTTCTTCGGTCTCTTCTTTGGCTGTCCTTCTCTTCTGTCTGTGTGCTGTCTGTGTCTATGTCCTGTCTTCTGTCTCTCTGTCTCTCTGTCTCGTCGTTGTCGTTGTCTGTCCTGTCTGTCGTCTGTCTGTCTGTCTCTCTGTCTGGCTCTCTCTCTCTCCGTCTCTCTCTCTCTCTCTCTCCTCTCTCTCTCTCCATTTTTTTTTTTCCGTATTTGGTTCGTGCACAGATAAAATCTAAAAAGGCGCTGGCGTCATGTCCTTCGGTGTCGTAACCGGGAACAAGGTGAATATAATTACCCCCCCATCATCAACTTCTCCCATGAAATCAGTAGTAATCTTCTGTCTAATTTCTCAGCTTCGACACGAAGACAGGAAAAGTTTGGACAAAAAAACTTGAACTTGTGACGTCAATGATTCAGGTTTTTGCTTTGTTTTTGTTTCGCTTGGTTTTTTTTCCTTCTCCCACACATTCCCTCTCTCTTCCCTTCCTTCCTTTATTGTCGTTCCATGGGTTTTATGGCGTCGATGGGTACAGCATTACCCTGGGTTTGGTCGCATTGTAGAACCTAAAGAAGTTGTCTATATTCTCGGGAAGTACGCACAATCAATTCTCATCGAAAACAACCAATGATCGTGCTGGACGCTGACTCTATTGTTGTTATATGAGAGAGCTTCCGCTCTGAAGCGAAAATGTAACATTGTTTGACCATAGATGCTTTCGTTTAAATGTGATTAAACGAAAAGTTTGCATCTTCGCTTACACTTCTGTATCCGGTATTTCTGATCCGTCAGCGCAGGTCAAATAGCTGAACAATTCCAGAGAGTTAGAGATTAGGGCAATGGTGTGTTTTTTATTTTTGTCTGGCAGCTCTTTGTGATGACGTAATTTGCTCATAACGTGGGTTTAAGGTTGATGACTTTCCTTGCACGATCCTCTTGATTACTTCTTAACTGATAGATTAATTAGCTACATAGTTTGCTATTTTGCTTGCAGTAAATATTATGAGAATGTGTGAAGTGCTTTAGAACAAATCTTTAACTTCCTGTCGCACGAAAGTCTGCATCATTCGAAACTACGTTATTTCTAAAGTTTAAAATAAGAAAGACAAAAAGGAAAAAAAAAAAAAAAAGAAAGAAAAGAAAAGAAAGAAAAAAGAAGAAGAGAAACGAAAAGAAAAATCAGCAGTCGCGTTGTTTGCGTTTACGTACTGTATGCCATGCCTAAATTCACCGGCCACATAGTAACCATAATGAAAACAGAACTTTGACAGTGAAGAAGAATAACACAGTTTGAAGGTAATGAGTTCACGAGTGTGGAGCCTTCACTCACCTGCCACCATGCTGAGTAAAAGGCGTTTGCAGAGTGGCAACATTCTCCCATCCTGGCCAAGGCTGGACACAACTGTGAAGGCAGCCAGTGTGCAGGTGACGTCCAGACTGAGTCTTCAGCGTAAGAAGTCTTCAGCGTAAGAAGTCTTCAGCGTAAGAAGAAGAAGAAGACTTCAGCGTAAGAAGTCTTCAGCGTAAGAAGACTTCAGCGTAGGAGACGTCAGCGTAAGATGTTTCAGCGTAAGAAGTTTCAGTGTAAGAGTTTTCTGCGTAAGAAGTCTTCAGCGTAAGAAGGCAGACCTTCAGCATCAAGTTTGTTACAGGTTCTGACTCAGACCAGCTTCTTTTGTATCCCTCTCTCTCTCACATCTCACATCTTCTCCGCATTAGCCATTCTGCTCCCCACTTCCAAACAATAGACACTTCAGTGCAAGTTTACATCAGTTTATTTTTGGCACCTAAAGATGAAAGAACTTAAAAAAAAAAAAAAATCTTTCAATTTTCCTGTACAAAGCGGTTTCAAGTTGCTCTTTCGTAAAAGACTATCATTAATTTTATAATTGTGTGAAATGGTCGTTCAGTTACACCCTTACATGAGGGGCAATAGCCTATACAGGAATAAAAACATCTGAATCTGAATCCTTCTCTTCCCCAACTCCTCCTCCTTCTCCTCCTCCTCCTCCTCTTACTACTTCTGTCTGTGTCTGTGTCTCTTTGTCTCTCTGCCTGTCTCTCCTCCCTCCCTCCCTCCCTCCCTCTCTCTCTCTCTCTCTCTCTCTCTCTCTCTCTCTCTCTCTCTCTCTCTCTCTCCTCTCTCTCTCTCTCTCTCCTTTTTTCGTCCCCCTATTTATTTTCGTTTGTAGATTAAAGGAAAAAAAAAAAAAAGAAAAAAAAGACGCACTGTCGTAATGTCCTTTTGTGTCGTAACAGGGAACAAGGTGAATATAATTACCCCATCATCAACTTCTCCCGTGAAATCAATAGTAATCGTCTGTCTAATTTCTCAGCAGTGTCACGAAGACAGGAAAAGTCTGGACGAAAAACTTGAACCTGTGACGTCGGTGATAGAGTTTACGTTGTTTTTTGTTTTTTTT
>JADBJO010003698.1:135000-157500 GCA_016801955.1 Conus betulinus | reverse complement strand
TCCCATCCCCCCCCCCCTCCCCACCACGCTTTCACTCCTCCCACATTCTGAATCCACACCCAACATGCTCTCTCTCTCTCTCTCTCTCTCTCTCTCTCTCTCCTCTCTCTCTCTCTCTCTCTTCTTCTTCTTCTTCTTCTTCTTCTTCTTCTTCTCTGCTTCTGCTCCTGCTCTTCTTCCTCCTCCTGCTCCTGCCTCCTGCTTCCTCCTCCTGCTCCTCCTCCTTCTTCTTCTTCTTCTATCTGGCACCTCACCTACCCCTCTTTCCGTTCATTCCTTCATGCTAAGTAGCCTGTACACAGAGAGTACACCTGGCCACAGTGAGAGTACACAGGCCACAGTACGTACATTACAGATGTCAATGTATTCAATGGAGTGCATCAGGCGCACTTTGTTTTTTTCTTCGGATGGAGTGAAGGGGAGGGGGCGAGGGGATGAGGGGAGGAGCTGTGCCCATTGGAGTGTACTATGATTATGATCATTTAACGTTCGTTATCAAATTCGAATCACTATCTAAACAAACATGCTAATGCCGTACTATCATTATCATCGTTTAACGTTCGTTATCAACATTAGAATCACTATCTCACAATATGTTGATGCCATACTTTTTTATCATTTAACATCCGTTATCAAAATAGAATCACTATCTACAACATGTTGATGCCTTATTATTCTTCTTCTTCTCGAAACACTCTAGATGGAAACGCCAGCTCCTCTGACGAATGCTGCCGTGCGCTGGAGGCCCCCAAGGGCACCGTAGAGAGTCTCCCTCTCAACTGATGTTTGCTCCGTCCATATCTGTTGTCTCAGTGCTTCATGCAACGGGCAATCCTGCAGTAGATATGCTGTTGTCATACTGCCAGTCTGGCATGGGTACTGGTCTCACTGACCGATCCTTTCCCCAGAAAAAAAAGCATGACAAGCCCGGATAAATGTGACAGACGAGACCGAAGGAAAACTCACAAGCGAAAACCCGGCGAACTGCAAGCCGTTACCAGAACAGCCCAGTTATGGGTCAAATAACCACGCCAAAGACGGATGCGCTCGGCCACTGCACGCATAGCGGCAGTTGCAACGCGATTTCACTCTCATGGATGGATAATGCCTTATTATTATCATCATCATTTAACATTCATTATCAAGTAAGAATCACCATCTAACAGCATGTTGATGCTGTACTATCATGAATATCATTTAATATTATAATCAAATTAGAATGACTCTCTAAGGGCAAGTTCGTGCCGAACCTGATGGCCAGTTTCTAAGCTATGTACGTGTGTGGGGCCCCCCTACGCTACCAGCTGACCGTAAGCTAACAGCAACGCACACTCCCTGTGCGGACGCAGCCTTCTCCTTGTTTCTCACAGCTGCGCGCAGGGCAAGCGTTGCCCATCACACCAGCCAGCGCGCACCATCAGCAAAATTTGCCCCCACGTTGGAAAAATACGTTTATGACTGGCATGCGGGCTGTCTCACGCGCTTGGTTTCTCCTTATAGTGATGAGGGATAGTGCGGACACAGGCACTGACCTAGTTTTCATTGAACGCGCTTACGATAGACAATGCTGTGATATGCATTCATTCATCAGGCTGAGGAGGGGGTTTGCATTCTGTGTTACATTTACAGAGAAAAAACGTATTTTATTTCTAAACTGTCCTTTCTTACCCGATGAAAGTCCGTACTCAGGGCATCGGCGCATTACTATATAGACGTATTTATGATTCTGGGCATCGACAGAAAGTGTCGAAAATAAACGCTGAATTCTCCATTAAGAACTGCTGTGATGACGCTGGTGCTGCTGTTCGGGGTGGGGGGTGCGGGGGGGTGGGGGGGAGGGGGGTGGGGTGGGGGGGGGGGGGGGGGCGGGCCGCCACAGACGTGAAACGAATGCACACCACACAGTATATCGTCTCCTGCTTTAGCGCGTTCAAGGGGAACAGGGGGTCAGTGTTTCTCTGTGCCCTTATCCTGATCACTATGACAGAGAAAACGCGCGAGAGAGAGAGGACCGCATGTCAGTGATAAACATTTTTTTTTTCCCAATTGTGTGGGTATTTGCTGAGGGCGCGCGCTAGCTGGTAAGATGGACAACACGGACCATGCGCACAGCTGTGAGGAAAGAAGGAGAAGGGGGCAACATTTGCAAGGGAGTGTGTATTGCTATTAGCTTATGGTTGCTGCTTCGCTTACGTAACCGATGTACTCACAACGCCCGCAGCAGTGATGAGACAGCGAACAGCAGTTGAGACCTGGGTAAGATGACTTACCTTCAACAAAAAGAACTAGTTTCAAGATATTTTCCCCGTTTCAGAAAGCAGAGGTTAATGCTCCTCCAAGGACGTGTTTTATCAGTACTCATAGCAACACTTACGGACGGTGAGTTATTCTAAGACCGGTACATGAGCAATACAAATAACTTACATGGAAAAACAGAAATAGTCCCATACCTCTACTGGCCAATGTGGAAAACTCGTCTCCTCATAGAATTTGCACCATACATTTCACAAAACCTCTCTCTGTGTGATCTCCTGTCTCTGTCTGTCCTGTCTGTCTTTCTGTCTGTCTGTCTGTATTGTCTCTGCTCTCTCTCCTCTCCATCTTCAGCTCATCTCTCTCCCTCCGTCTCTCTCTCTCTCTCTGTCTCTTCACAGTCCGCCCCGACTCCACTCCCAACCCTAACTACTAACCTATTCCCTTCTTTCTTCTTTCTCCTTCTGCCTTTGACAGCAATCACTACATAACAACACGCGCTACGCGTGGGCACTCACTCAACTGCACCGTGCACAAACACATCACACTTGCGTGTGCACGCACGCTCAGCCTCTCCTCTCTCTCTTCTCTCTCTCCTGTTCTGTCGATCCTTGTCGCTCCGCTCTCTCACACACACCCACACACACCAAACTACACACACACACACACACACACACCACACACACACACAACACACACACCGCAAACCACACACAGAGTTGGAACCACATTTACGTCGCACATGCCCCCACGCCACACACACAAACACACACACACTACCCACACACACACACACACACACACACATGCAAACAAGAACCGCACGCCACACACAAGCGCAGCTGCGAACGCACGTACGCGTGAACACACAACACACACACACACACAACACACACACACACACCACACAGGCGAGAGAGAGAGAGAGAAGAGAGAGAGAGAGAAGAAGACGGACCTTTAAACTACATCGGGATAATCCGATGGGTTTTGGCTGTAAGGAGAACTACGCAAGTGACGGTTTTGTTGATGTCTCTCTGACATTGCAACACCCATCGATGGCACCATGCTATGAAACGAGGTCAAAGAGTTAACGTCAAGAGCCAGTGGATCCAATGAGCAACCTTGAGTTTTTCCCTTCCAATTAAAGGTACACAACCTTTCTCCCTTGATCTTTTTGTTGGCAAATTTGTTTTGCAGGTCTATTGTTTGCAAGTCTTACCTGTCATCAAATCCCAATCTCCATCAGCGTTACTCCCTGATAGACAGCTTTCTTTAGTTAATCAAACTGCGAACGCGAAATGTTGAAAAGCGAGAAGAAAATAAAAGATGGAAAGAAAAAAAAAAGAAAGAAAGGAAACAAGGGGAGAAGGCGGACATGAAAGAACGGAAGAAATAGGGAAAGACAAGAGAAGAGGGCGAGGAAGAGAGAAAGGGAAGAAGGAAGGGGGAAAGAAAGGGGAGAAAGGAGAAAAGGGAAGAAAGAAGAAGGAAAAAAGAAGGGAGAGGAAAAGGAGGAGAAAGAAAAGAAAGGGAACGGAAAGAGGAGAAAGAAAGAAAAGAAAAAAAAGGGGGAGAATCAGAGCAAGAGAGGAGGGGGGAAGTGGAAGAAAGGAGAAAGGAAGAAAGGGGAAAAGGGAAAGGGAGGGGAGGGGAGGAGGGGGGGAAAAGAAAAAAAATAAAGGAAAAAAAAGGAAGAGAAAAGAAAAAAGAAAAGAAGAGGGGAAAAGGTAAGAGCAAGAAAGGGGAAAAAGAAAAAGGAATTAAAAGGGGAAAAAGACAAGAAGACACATAGAAGGAAGAAAGAACATAAATAAAGAAGAAACTAAAGACTACAAAGAGACCAGAGATTAAGGCATATAGAACGGAAACAGGAAAGAATAAGAACAGATTAAGACATATAACTATACATCGGAGACCAAGAAAACGAGGGAAAGGCAAAGAAACGGGAGGGGGAAGCGGGGGGAAGAAAACGAGGGGAAAAGAAAGCGCCCGTCCCGATCTTGATGTAAAAACAAACAGGGGTGAAAGGTCAAACTGCCATAACCTGAGGCCATAGGATAAGGCATTAAACGAGAAAGATCACCCTACTTTACAAAAGCTTGAGGTCCAATAGTCTAATGGCTGCAAGACATTGTAACATTTCCAGAAGCTAGCTTCACTGGATCTAGGGTTCGTGGCCTAAGGCAAAATGGAGACCCAGATCTCTCCTCCCCACCACATTACCGTTCTCCGATGGAAATAGGTCTCATATTTACTGCATGGGAATGGACAGCGACACTTCTCTAATACGTAAATGCCAGACAAAGTAAAGTTACGACCATCTGACCACAAACGCGTCTGTCGTTCACTGACACACACACAACACAAGACACACACATAACACAACACACACACCACACACCACACACACACACACACACACGAGCGCGCGGCGCGCGCGTGCAAAGCACGCAACACACACACACGCGCGCGCACGCACGCGCGCGCAGCACACACGTACGCACGCGCACACACACACACGTACACACACACACACACACCCACACACAAACCCACAAACGCGCGCGCGCGCGCGCGGCGGCGCGCATGTACGCACACAGGCCATATGTGCACACACACACACACACACACACACACACACACACACACACACACACACACACACACACACAACATACAATACACACACAGCGCGCGCGAGTAGAGCGCACACACATATCCACACATACTTGAAAATCAACTGTTTTCTCTTTCTATTTTTACGCTTGGCTTGTTGAAGGGGCTGATAAGATTCCAAGAATAAGATAATAGCTGACGCAAATACATACAGCAGACTCTTTAAACAAACTTTTTCTTTTGTCCCAAATGTCAAGTCGATCAGCATAAAGATGTTCCTTGTCATAGATAAGCGTCATGAAGTACCTGCCCTTTGCTTATTCGTAACATACGACAGTAGTATGCACACCTACTGTACACATTCTCTCTCCCACCTCCCTCCCTCCCTCTCCATGCTTTTTGATTCATAGTTTATCCATTTCTTTTGTAATCGTTGTGCTTTACGTCACTCATGCCAGATTAGGCCGTTATTATGGGCCACGCCTGCTATGAAAGAAATTATATGAAACTGAATCTCTCTCTCTCGTCGCCTCTCCTCCTCTCTCTCCTCCGCTCTCCCTCCTCTATCTCTCTTCTCTCCATCGCCCTCTCTCTCATCTCTCTCTCTCCACTCTCCTCTCTCTCTCCCTCTCTTCACTCTCTCTCTCTCTCTGTTTGATGAATGGTCGTTTTTCTTCATTTTCGAGTTTATTAGTATTGTCCAATGTATTTACGTTTCCATGTGTGGTGTTACACATTTTTTTTTTTTTTTTTTTTTTTCTTAAATCGCATTTCATATTGTTGGCAGATATTAGCAATAAAGAAGAGGGGCTACATGTAGTTCCGATGCAGCGTTTAGCAATATACTAACCTAGACGATGAAGTACAAAACACGTGCATGCAACTCCCTTGGCACTATCACAGAGTTGTTAAACTATTGTCAATAAAGATCCACATCTGTCATTCTCTCTCGCTCCATCTCTCTCTCTCTCTCCTCTCTCACCTCTCCCTCTCTCTCCCTCTCTCGTCTCTCTCTCTCCTCCATCTCTCGCTCCCACCTCATGCTCCTCAACGTCTCTCTCCTTCTTGACACCCTCTCTGCAGCCAAGGCAGACTTTTTTCCTTGGTTGTCTTGACCTTTTGCTGGAAACAGAGTTACGCGCCCTTCCAAGCCGGTGAACACAGATTATGGACAACCTTGCACCATCGTCTATGCCTCATGTATTCCTTTGAACACCAACGCTTTGCTGAAGAATGAACGGAGGAGGGGAGAGAAGAAAGGAGTGTTGTTAGGACAGGACACAGGAGTGGAGAATAAGAAAGGAGTGTTGTTTTTGACATTGAACGCATGGGGACAGGATAAGAGAGGATTGTTGTATGACGTTAAAGAGAAAGAAAGGAGGTTTTGTAGGAAGAGAACAGTAGAAGGAAAGGAGTGTTGTAGGACAAGTTTAATCGGGCATCATCCGTGACAATAAGGAACCATTGTTACACAATTTTCAGACAACAGTGATTGGAAAGAAGGATGTTTTAGGAAGGAGAAGAAAGGAGTGTTGTTAGGACAGTGATACAGGCAAGGAGGGTTGTGAACAGGATAAGAAAGGAGTGTGTGTAGGATGCGTGAACAGATGGGAAAGAAAGGAGTTGTTTGTAGGACAGGAGAAAGAAAGGAGTGCTGTTTTGAAGTGAAAAGGAAGAAGACGCGGAAGGAGTGTTGTAGGACAGTGAACAGGCAGGGCTGAGGAGAGTGAAGGACAGATGGGAAGGATGCTAGAGAGGGCGTCGGGTGTAGGACAGGCAAACAGATATGGGGGAAGACAGGAGTGCTGTTGGGACAGTGAACAGGATGGGAGAACTAGACTGTTGTAGGACAGGAGAAATGAAGGGAGTGTTGTAACAGGGAGAAGGACGTTGTAGAAAAGGAGTGTTGATACTTTGTAGGAGAAGAAGCAGTGTTGGACAGGAGAGGACGTGTTGTAGGATGGAGAAGAAAGGAGAAGTGTTGTAGGAACAGACGAAGGAGGAATAGGGGTGTAGAGAAGAGGAGTGTTGTAGGACAGTTAGAAGAAAGGAGGGTTGTAGGACAGTTGAACAGGCCAAGAAAGACGAAAGGACGTGTTGTTAGGACCAGGAGAAGAAAGGAGTGCTGTAGGGGACAGAAATGGAAAAAGGAGTGTTGTAGGACAGTGAACAGGATCAGAAAGGAGGTGTTGTAGGACATTGAACAGGATGGGAGAAAGAAAAGGAGAGTGTTGTAGGACAGTGAACAGGATGGGAGAAGAAAGGAACATGTAGAACAGTTGTAAAAGGAGACAGGAAGAAAGGAGTGTTGTAGGAAAGGAGTGTGTAGGACAGTGAACAGGATGGGAGAAGAAGGAGTGTTGTAGGACAGTGAGAAAGGATGGAGGAGAAAGAAGAAGGAGTGCTTGTAGGACAGTGAAAGGAGTGTGTAGAAGGAGACGAAAGGAGTGTTTGTAGGACAGGAGAAGAAAGGAGTGTGTAGGACAGGAGAGAAATGGAGGAGGGTGTAGGACAGTGAACAAAATGGGAGAAGAAAGGAGTGTTGTAGGACAGTGACAGAAGGGAGAAGAAAGGAGTGTTGTAGGACAGTGAACAGGATGGAGAAAAAAGGAGTGTTGTAGGACAGTGAACAAAATGGGAGAAGAAAGGAGTGTTCTAGGACAAGGACAGTGAACAGGAGTGGAGGAAAAGGAGAAGAAAAGGAGTGTTGTAGGAACAGTGAACAAAAGGGAGAAGAAAGGAGTGTTGTAGGACAAGGACAGTGAACAGGATGGGAGAAGAAAGGAGTGCTGTAGGACAGTAAACAAAATGGGAGAAGAAAGGAGTGTGTTCGAGGACAAGGACAGGAACAGGATGGGAGAAAGAAAGGAGGTGTTGTAGGGGAAGGACAGGACGGGTGTGTGGGCGTTAAGAAAGGGTGGTGACGGCGGGAGAGTGACACCAACAAGGTGGTGACGGGGAAAGTGACATCAACAAGGTGGTGATGGGGGAGTGACGTCAACAAGGTGGTGACGGGGGGAGTGACATCAACAAGGTGGTGATGGGGGAGTGACGTCAACAAGGTGGTTGACGGGGGAGTGACGTCAACAAGGTGGTGACGGGGGAGTGACGTCAACAAGGTGGTGATGGGGGGGAGTGACGTCAACAAGGTGGTGGCGGCGGGGGAGTGACATCAAGCAGCACACACAGGCTAGGAGTCAAAGGACAGGAATATTAGGCGATTCCGTGCATGAATTTTATCACGGTGTGTATGGTGTGTGTGTGTGTGTGTGTGTGTGTGTGTGTGTGTTGTGGTTGTGTGGTGAGTACGCGCGCGCGTGTGCGTACGTGTGTTGTGTGTGTGTGTGTGTGTGTGTTGTGTGTGGTGTGTGTGTGTGGGTGTGTGTGTGTGTGTGTGTATGCGCGCGCGTGTGTATATGTGTGTGTGGCATGTGCATTAGTGCATATATACACCAGTGTGTGTGATTTGTGGGGTTGTGTGTGCAGGAAATAACTAAGCAAAAATGCAGGAAGCGTTTTATGTGTATTAAAGGCGTAATGGCATAATCACTAAAACATAGAGCAGGCTGGTCATCATAAACTTACACCATTTTGCTGAATTTTAAATATTTACTAGCTTTAAAAGAACATTCTTGCCAGCCGAGAATAGTCTGCACAGGTTGTAAACAGATTTCACACTCGTATACTTTCTGGGAATAAAACGTACTCGTAACTCTTCATCATACTTTGGGCATCCATAATGAAATGAAATTCGTCTCCAACATCTTGTTTACAATCTTTACAAAAGCGTTCCTCGCGGGCAAGACCAAGTCTTCTTCCTACTTCAATCATGAGTTTTGTGATTACTACATCGGAATTTAATTAAGGGAAATATATATATAGATCAGGTAATTGTTCAATGTAATTTTCACGTTTGAAATCTGTTTTATAATTTCTATAGAATAGGCATTTATTACTTGAATATAATACCCTATTCCACGAACGTACATAGTTATCTTTCAAAGATAAAGAAATGTTTCTACATAACGATCTTTCGTTAGAAAAACTGCTGTGTTTCCCAAATACAATCATAGCCTGTTTCTACAAAAATGCTTTGTATACACTTTATCCACCCAGACATATAAATACCACTTTTATACAAGTCATATAAAACACAATATATTTTACTCGAATATTTATCCGTTTGAGTTGCTAGTGAGATCCAGAATCGGATCATTCGGGTTTTAAATTTGCACAGACAACGGATAAATCCCAAGTTCCCCATATAATAACTCTGTCATGGTACTGCGATTAAGGTGGAGTAAATGCTTTAAAGAACTTAAGCTGCAAGCTTTCTATGATTTTGATATCTTCATAACCCCATATTTCACAGCCATATAATAGCACAGGTACAACCATCTTTTCAAATAGATCTAAAACAATATTCACGGGTAATTTTTTGATTTCGAGCGACTTGGAGTAATGAAAACATTGCACTTTGTGCTTGATCATGCCTATGTTTTTTTACATTTATGAAATTTACCAGATCTACTAAAACAGATTCCCAAATATTTGAAACTATCTACTATTTCATATCACAACTTTAGTTTTTTCTGTACATTAACAGTTAGTTTCCCATCCAGTACAATACTCTTTAAACGCAGTAAGAGCTTTTTGCAAAGCATTACATGAGGTAGCAAGCAAAACAGTGTCATCAGCATACAAAAGCAAAAATAAACAAAGATAACTGCTTAAGTCTGCATCAGGAAGATCTAAATCAATATTTAACGAAGTACAATTGTGATCAGAAAATATTGTTCGAGGTCGCTTTCTATCTTTACTCTTAACTTTGTTGAGTGAGCTGGCTGCCAGGACTCCCGAAAAGGAGATAATTACGGTGATTGTTATGTTAGCAAACACTTAGAAGCAAATATGGTTCATGTCACAAATGCCGATCGACCCAGGCAGAAGAAAAACATTGACTCCTCGTCATAAATGCCAAGAACAGGAACCATCTTCTTTCATTTCATTATTCGTTCTTTCTTCTGTTCTTGTTGACTGAATCTCTAATCTCGCAAAGTCATCCCTCCTCTTTGTCTCTCTCGCTCGCGTGCAACGTCTCCTCTCCTCTTCCTCTCTCTGTTGTCCTCTCCCCCCTCTCTCTCTCGCCCTCCTCCTCTCCTCTCTCTCTCTCCTCATCCTCTCCCTCTCGTTCTCTCTCGCTGTATCTCTCTGCCTCCTCTCTCCTCCTCCTTTCCCCCCCCCCTGTATGTCTCTCGTCTCTCAAATCTTCCTGCTTCGTCCTTCTCTTTCATCTGCCTTTTTCTACCCTCTCTCTAATCTCTATCTCCTCTCTCCGCCTCCCTCTCTATCCCTCCTCTCCCTCCCTCCCTCCTCCTCTCTCTCTCTCTCTCTCTCCTCTCTCTCTCTCTCCCCCCCTACGCAAACTCCAGAGTGTAGAGCTCTCGCCATCAGAATAGAAAACAATCTCAATGAAATAACATCCAAAACGCTCGAAGACCTGGTGTGTGGATCAGACTAGAAACAATCTCAATGAAATAACCCCATGGTTGTGGATACAGGCTATATATGTATGAACACTGCAATAGAAATTGCGCAATGGGCTGTTCTAACTGTTCATGAAGATGAAGAGGATGCACAAAGGATGGAAGGAGTGTTGACGGGCTGAGGGGGAGGACAGGGAGGGGTGGTGGTGGTGGGTGGGGGGAGGGGGGGTCAGTCAGTGATGTAATCAGCACGCATGTTAGGAATGTGGAGGTGATAACATAACAAACGATCTACACGCGAGAAAGCGATTAAGTGGAAAGATGGCCTCAACTGCATTTTTCGTCTCGCGAATCTAATCAGAGTGTGTGCAAGAAACACTAGTTTTTAGCACTAGTGCAGAGAGAGAGAGAGAGAGAGAGGAGAGAGAGAGAGAGAGAGAGAGAGAGAGAAGGAGAGAGAGAGAGAGAGAGAGAGAGAGAGAGCAACAGTGGCAGAGAGAGAAAGAGAGAGAGAGAGGACAGAGACAGAAAGAGAGATAGATTGAGAGAGAGAGACAGCAACAGTGGCAGAGAGAGAGAGAGAGAGAGAGAGAGAGAAAGAGAGAAAGAGAGAGAGAGAGAGAGAGGAGAGAGGAGACAGACAGACAGAACAGAACAGAGAGAGAGAGAGAGATGCAGACGAGACAGAGAGAGAGAGAGAGAGAGAGAGAGAGAAAAGTATGAGAGAGAGATAGCGAGAGAGAGACAGAGAGAGAGAGAGAGACAGACAGACAGACAGACAATCAGGCAGACAGACAGACAGAGAGGAAAGAGGAGAATGGGGATAGTTGGAAAAAGAGGGAAGAGATTAGAACAAAGAGGGTGGACAGACAGATAGGGACAGTGCAGACAAGGTGGTGGGATGGACAGGGCAGGATAGAGAGAGGCTGTAAGGTGGTGGATGGGTGGGAGGGAGGAAAGAGGAGGGCTGTAAGGTGGTGGGGTATGGGGTGGGCAGGATAGAGGAGGGGCTGTAAGGTGGTGGGTATGGGTGGGCAGGGAAGAGGGAGGGCTGTAAGGTGGGTGGTGGGGTATGGCAGGATAGAGGAGGGCTGTAAGGTGGTGGGTATGGGTGGGCAGGATAGAGGAGGGCTGTAAGGTGGTGGGTATGGGTGGGCAGGATAGAGGAGGGGGCTGTAAGGTGGTGGGTATGGGTGGGCAGGATAGAGGAGGGCTGTAAGGTGGTGGGTATGGGTGGGCAGGAAAGAGGAGGGCTGTAAGGTGGTGGGTATGGGTGGGGGAGGGCTGTAAGAGGAGGGCTGGCCGGGTAGGTGTAAGGTGGTGGGTATGGGTGGGCAGGAAAGAGGAGGGCTGTAAGGTGGTGGGTTAAGGTGGGCAGGATAGGGAGGGCTGTAAGGTGGTGGTTATGGGGTGGCAGGAAAGAGGAGGGCTGTAAGGTGGTGGGTTATGGGTGGGCAGGAAAGAGGAGGGCTGTAAGGTGGTGGTTATGGGTGGGCAATAAGGGAGGAGGAGGGCTGTAAGGTGGTGGGTATGGGTGGGCAGGAAAGAGGAGGGCTGTGGGCAGTGGTGGTAAGGTGGTGGTTATGGGTGGGCAGGAAAGAGGAGGGCTGTGAGGTGGTGGGTATGGGTGGGCAATAAAGAGGAAGCTGTAAGGTGGTGGTTATGGGTGGGCAGGAAAGAGGAGGGCTGTGAGGTGGTGGGTTATGGGTGGGCAGGAAAGGGAGGGCTGTAAGGTGGGTGGTTATGGGTGGGCAGGGCAGGAGGCTGTGTAATGGGCGGGCAGGAGGGCTGTGGGCATTATGGGCGGGGAGGGAGGGGCTGTAAGGCAGTGGTTATGGGGTGGCAGGATGGCTGTAGGAAAGAGGAGGGCTGTAGGGTGTGGCAGTATGGGTGGGCAGGAAAGAGGAGGGCTGTAAGTGGTGGTGTTATGGGCGGGCAGGGGGCTGTAGGTGGTGGTTATGGGCCGGCAGGAGGCTGGCAGGTGTTAGGGCGGGCAGGTGGTGTAAGGTGGGGGGTGGGCAGGAGGGCTGTAAGGTGGTGTGGTATCGGGGCGCGGGCAGGAGGGGCTGTAAGGTGGTGGTTATGGGGCCGGCAGGAGGGCTGTAAGGGTGGTGGTTATGGGCGGGCAGGAGGGAGCTGTAAGGTGGTGGTTATGGGTGGGCAATAAGAGGAGGGCTGTAAGGTGGTGGTTGGGCGGGCAGGTGGGCAATAAAGAGGTAGGCTGTAAGGTGGTGGTTATGGGTGGGCCGGGCAGGAGGGTTATGGGTGTGGCTGTAAGGTGGTGGTTATGGGTTGGGCAAAGGGCAGGAGGGCTGTAAGGTGGTGGTTATGGGTGGGCAGGATAAGGCTGTAAGGTGGGTGGTTATGGGCGGTGGGCAGGAAAAAGGGAGGCTGTAAGGTGGTGGTTATGGGCGGGCAGGAGAGGAAGGGCTGTAAGGTGGTGGTTATGGGTGGGCAGGAAAGGGGAGGGTGTAAGGTGGTGGGGGTATGGTGTGGGCAGGAAAGAGGAGGGCTGTAAGGTGGTGGTTATGGTGGGCAGGAAAGAGGGGGGTGTAAGGTGGTGGTTATGGGTGGGCAGGCAGGAAAGAGGAGGGCTGTAAGGTGGTGGTTATGGTGGCAGGAAAGGAGGACTGTGGGGTGGTGGGTATGGGTGGGCAGAGGAAGGCTGTAAGGTGGTGGTTATGGTGTGCAGGGGCAAGAGGGGGGCTGTAAGGTGGGGTTATGGGTGGGCAGGAAAGAGGAGGGCTGTAAGGTGGTGGGTATGGGGTGGGCAAGGAAGGAGGGGACTGTAAGGTGGTGGTTATGGGTGTGGCAGGAAAGAGGAAGGCTGTAAGGTGGTGGTTATGGGTGGGCAGGCAAAGAGGAGGGCTGTAAGGTGGTGGTATGGGTGGGCAGGAAAGGAGGGCTGTAAGGTGGTGGGTATTGTGGGGGCAGGAAGAAGGGACTGTAAGGTGGTGGTTATGGGTTGGGCAGGAAAGAGAGGCTGTAAGGTGGTGGGTTATGGGTGGGCAGGAAAGAGGAGGGCTGTAGGTGGTGGTTATGGTGGGCAGGAAGAGGAGGGCTGTAGGTGGTGGTTATGGGCAGGAGGAAGAGGAGGCTTGTAAGGTGGTGGGTATGGGTGGGCAGGAAAGAGAGGACTGTAGAGGTGGTGGTTATGGGTGGGCAGGAAAGAGGAGAGGCTGTAGGATGGGTATTATGGGCGGGCAGGAAAAGAGGAGCTGTCTGAGGTGGTGGTTATGGGTGGGCAGGAAAGGGCTGTCTGAAGGTGGTGGGTATGGGTGGCCAGGAAAGAGGAGCAGCTGTAAGGTTGGTGGTTATGGGTGGGCAGGAAGAGGAGGCTGTAAGAGTGGTGGTTATGGGTGAGCAGAAAGAGGAGGTCTGTGAGGTGGTGGTTATGGGCAGGCAGGAAGGAGAGGAGGTATGTAGGGTGGTGGAGAGAGAGAGAGGAGAGAGAGAGAGAGAGAGAGAGAGAGAGAGAGAGAGAGAGAGAGAGAGAGAGAGAGAGAAGAGAGAAATGCTTTATTGACAATAGTTAAACAACCCTTACGCCCATGCAAGGCAGTGCATGTGCAATTTTCAGTTAGTGTTGCCAAACTCTGCCAACAATAAGATGTGAGTAAAAAAAAAACAAAAAAAAAAAACAAAAAAAAAAAACGAATAGGCAGAAACAGCTAAACAGTACTGATACCTAGAACCTGAAAGAAAACGACCATTCTTCAAACAATATTCTCATCACATTAAACAATGATTGCGTAATCATGATTATTAACCTGCATATTAACTTTATTCTCCCTACAAATCGAAAAGCTTCCGCCACAAACTTAGCAATGTGTTTATAATTACTATATTTTTCAGAGATAAAATACCAAAGAGGTTTTGAGTGTGACCGAAAACGGACTTAAAGGCAGAACAAGCATTTCTAAATCTATCATAGTCTAGGCATGTAAAAAACGTAGTGTTCCTCGTCTTAGATTTGCTTTTTTGAGCAGGATGGACACACCAAATTATTATCAAAACATCGCGAGCGTGAGCCATCCTTTTTCCGATTTAAACCCCAGGCTTCGCGTTTGAAAACGAGCGAGCGAACACAAAAATTTAAAACGCTTACAAAAAACATGATGTTACAAAAAAATTGTGTTGTGTGTGTGTGGCGTGTGTGCGTGCGTGCGTGCGTGCGTGCGTGAGCGTGTGTGTGTGTGTGTGTGTGTGGTGTGTGTGTGTGTGTGTGTGTGTGTGTGTGTGTGTGTGTGTGTGGTATGGTCGTGTGTTTGTGTGTGTGTGTGTGTGTGTTGTGTGTGTGTGTGTGTGAGTGTGAGAGAGAGAGAGAGAGAGAGCGAGAGAGAGAGAGAGAGAGAGAGAGGGAGAGAGAGAGAGACCAGAGAGACAGAGACAGAGACAGAAAAAAAAACAGAGACAGACAGCAAGAGAGAGATGCTTTAATTTTTGTTGACAGTTCAGTTTCAAATTCAGTAATATACATAGACATCACACATGAAAAGAACTATTACGCATTTAACGCGTATTTCAGCTACTGCCGCATGTGACCACCAACTGTCACACTGTTATGCCCTGACGTCGTCTCCACAATGGACCGGACAATCCGCAACGACGATTACGTTGTATATTTCAACAGGTTGAACACCTTGCCCCAATGCCATCACCACTCCCAGCCACAGAAGAAGAAGCCTAGGTCTTCGTCGCCTGAAACACATCAACAACTGCCTTCCCCAACCATAACACTGGGAAAAAGTCATCAGTTTAACGACTCTAAAAGATACGAAGAAGCTGGAAACATGATCAGATCCCTGGTGGAATGAGGTTCCTAAGAGGAGGGAATCCAGCCTGCAAAACGGTTTTTTTAACTGGAGGCTGATGATGAGGTCTTCTCGCGGCCTCTCAGTAGGGGATAGTGGGAACAACTGTCATGTCCCGAGTCTATTCCAAACGGATCAAGACAGCGCGCGCCGAAACCCCTGGTTATTCTATCTCTCTTCTCTCTCTCTTCTCTCTCTCTCTCCTCTCCACTCTCTCTCTCTCAACTCCTCTCTCTCGCCACTCTCAGTTCCCCACTCGTCCACTCTCCCTTCAACCTCCCCCTCTAACCCTCCTAAGCACCGCAACACATCTCAGCTCACACTCTCTCTCACTCCTCCTAAGCTACTCCACCTTCACTCCCCCACTCTCACTTCCAGACCTCTCTCTCTCTCCTCTCTCATCTCTCACACCACACCTCTACACTCGTCTCTCACTCACTCCCACGGAGTCACCGCCACCACTTCCCCCCACCTCTCTCTCTCCCTCCACCCACACCACAAACGCACACAACACACACACACAACAGCGCACACACCACACCCACACACACGCACACCAGCCCACACACATCACACAACACACCCACACACACACAACACACACACAACACACACACACACACACACACACCACACACGCGCACGCACGCACGCACACACACACACACACACACACACACACACACACACACACACACCCACACACACACACACACACACACACCCATACACACACACACACAACACACACACACACACACACACACACCACACACACACACACAATACGCACACACAACCACACACCACACGCCCCCCCACCACACACACACACACACTCACCACATACCCCACACACACAACGCACCCACCCACACCACACAACACACAACACACAAGACATCACACTCAACACACTGCATTATCTCTCTCTCTCTCTCACTCTCTCTCTCTCCCCTCTCTCTCTCAGCATCTCTCTCTCTCTCTCTCTCATCTCTCTCTCTCTCTCTCACCTGCACACACACGCGCGAAGCGCACACCCACCCCCCACCTACCTGCGCACGCCTGCCTGTGTATACACACACACACACACACACACACACACACACACACACACACACACACACACACACACACACACACACAACACACACACACACACACAACACACACACACACACACACACACACACAGCCACCACACACACACACACAACACACACACACACACACACACCACACACACACCACACACACACATACTCCACGCACACACCAAACAACGCACGCCCCCCCCCCACCCACCCCCAAAACACGCACTGACAAGCACGCACGCATCCGCACACACCACGCACAACACACACTCCACACACACACACCACACACACACAAAACCAAACAACACACACACACACACACACACCACACACACCACACACACACACACACCCACACACACCCACACACACACACACACAAACACTACATATATTGAAAGATAAGTGACAGTAGTGATAGTAAAGTGGTGTTCTGCACTTGGTTGAATGTTCGCGTTTGCATATCTTACGTGTATGCCTGTCGCCTTCCCTCTGTCCTCCGTATTTGTTTTCTCTCTGCTTTGTCTGAGGGGGTGTCTCTGTCTCTGTCTCTCTCTCTGTCTCTGTCTTTCTCTCTCTCTCTCTCTCTCTCTCATCTCTCTCCGAAGAGAAACGAAATGAAGGAAAGAGGGGTTAGGAAGGGAAAAGGAAGGAAAAGAGGGGTTAGGAAGGAAAACAGGAGAGAGGGTTAAGGAAAGAGGAGGAGGAAGAGAGGAGTTAGAGAGGGAAAAGGAAAGAAAAGACAGAAGGGAAACGACCGGAGGTAGGAAGGGTTAGAAGAAGAAAAAGACCGGAGGGAAAGAGGGTTAGGAAGAGAAACAAGGGGGGAAAATAGAGGTTAGGAAGAGAAACGACAGGAAAAGAAGGTTAGGAAGAGAAAACTGAGGGAGGGTTAAAAGAGGGGGTAGGAGAGAGGAGGGAAGAGAGGGGTTAGGAAGAGAAACGACAGGAAAGGAAAAGAGGGGTTAGGAAGACAAAAGACAGGAGGGAAAAGAGGGGTTAGGAAGAGGAAAAGACAGGAAAAGAAAGAGGGTTAGGAAGGGAAAAGACAGGAGGGAAAAGAGGGGTTAGGAAGAGAAAAGACAGGAGGAAAAAAGAGGGGTTAGGAAGAGAAAAAGACAGGAGGGAAAAGAATGGTTAGGAAGAGAAAAGACAGGAGGGAAAAGAGGAAGAGAGACAAGAGAAAAGAGGGGTTAGGAAGAGAAAAGACAGAAAAGAGGGGTTAGGAAGAGAAAAGACAGGAGGGAAAAGAGGGGTTAGGAAGAGAAAAGAGAAAAGACAGGAGGGAAAAGAAGGTTAGGAAGAGAGAAAGACAGGAAAAGAAAGAAAAAAAGAGGAGGGAAAAGAGGGGTTAGGAAGAGAAAAGAGGAGGGAAAAAAGGGGGTTAGGAAGAGAAAAAGACAGGAGGGAAAAGAGGGGTTAGGAAAGAGAAAAGACAGGAGGGAAAAGAAGGGTTTAGGAAGAGAAAAGACAGGAGGGAAAGAGGGGTTAGGAAGAGAAAAAACAGGGAGGGAAAGAGGGGTTAGGAAGAGAAAAGAGGGAGGGAAAAGAGGGGTTAGGAAAAAAGAAGAGGGGAGGGAAAAGAGGGGTTAGGAAGACAAAAGACAGGAGGGAAGAGAGGGGTTAGGAAGAGAAAAGACAGGAGGGAAAAGAGGGGTTAGGAAGAGAAAAGACAGGAGGGAAAAGAGGGGTTAGGAAGAGAAAAGACAGGAGAGAAGAAGAGAGGGGTTAGGAAGAGAAAAGACAGGAGGGAAAAAGAGGGGTTAGGAAGAGAAAAAGACAGGAGGGAAAAAGAGGGGTTAGGAAGAGAAAAGACAGGAGGGAAAAGAAAGGGGGTTAGGGAAGAGAAAAGACAGGAGGGAAAAGAGGGGTTAGGAAGAGGAAAAGACAGGAGGGAAAGAAAAGACAGGTTTAGGAAGAGAAACAGGAGGGAAAAGACAGGAAGGAAGAGAGGGGTTAAAGGAAAGACAGGAGGGAAAAGAATGGTTAGGAAGAGAAAAGACAGGAGAGAAAAGAGGGGTTAGGAAGAGAAAAGACAGGAGAGAAAAGAGGGGTTAGGAAGACAAAAGACAGGAGGGAAAAGAGGGGTTAGGAAGAGAAAAGAAAAAGAACAGGAGGGAAAAGAGGGGTTAGGAAGAGAAAAGACAGGAGGGAAAAGAGGTTTAGGAAGAGGAAGGAAAAAACAGGAAAAAGAATACAGGGGTTAGAAACTGGGAGAGATGTGGATGGTGGGTACTAAAAAGGAATGTAAAGGATCTATTACTAAGAGAAAAGAAGAGGGAGTGATCTCTCTCTCTCTCTCTCTCTCTCTCTCTCTCTCTCTCTCTCTCGAAAAGAGAGGGTCTCTCTCTCTCTCTCTCTCTGGGTGGGTGGGTGCGAGGGGTTAGGAACATTAATAAGACGGTATGCTCTTTTGAGATTTCGTTTGGAATTATGCGATTTAAGAATAAATAACAGGGTTCTCGAACAACGAAAAAAACTCGTCTATTTCGTAATAATTTGAAAACGAATTTCCCATCTTGTTTTGATGTCTAAAAGTACTCATGTTTGCAAGAAAGGCATTTGTCAAGATTTTATTTTGTCATCAGCAGGATTTTTTCATTGTTATGTGTTAGCAGTTCCTTAAAAAGTTAAACAATTGGTTTTTCAGGCATTTCGTGCGTTTGTTATGTGTGTATGTGCGCCTTGTGTGTGTGCGTGTGTGGGTGTGTGTGGTGTGTGTGTGTGGAGGCGTGCGTGTGTGTGTGTGAAGTGTGTGTGTGTGGAGGGTGTGTGGGGTTAGGAACGCACGTACGTGGTGGGAAAAGAGTGTGTGTGTGTGTGTGTGTGTGTGTGTGTGTGTGTGTGTGTGTGTGTGTGTGTGTGTGTGGTGTTGTGAAGAGGGAGTGTAAAAAGACCCTCAGTTCATCCAAAAGAGGGAGGGATCGTATTGTAATCTCTCTCTCTCTCTCTGGGTACCTCTCTCTGATCTTCTCTCTCTCTCTCTCTCTCTCTCTCTCTCTCTCTCTCTCTCTATCCTCTCTCTCTCTCTCTCACACACCCTCACATACTCTCTCTCTCTCTCTCTCTCTCTCTCTCCTCTCTCTCTCTCTCTCTCTCTCTCTCTCTCTCTAAAGTGAGATGCCTGTTTTGACATCTGGAAAACAGTAATGACAATTAAAGAAATATTCGGTCGGGTACAACACAATTTTGGAGTGAATTATTGCCTAAGAGTTTCATATTAAAAAAAGAAAATAAATGAAGTGCGGTTCAAATTTCTGTGCATTTGGGCAAAATACACAGGGCATATCTATGCACCATGTTGAATATATTAAGCGATGGGGTAGCAATGGACAAACAACAAATCTGACTTGTAAAACTTGGAATACAAAAATTCCTCAAAGTGACCGTTTTTTTTCAACATACAGGTCATTCAAATCTACATTCCACACAGAAAAAATATTTGTCAGTTATCACAACTAGTAAATTTCGGTATGCTCTTTTGAGAGATTTCGTTGGTATTATTCGATTTAAAGATTAATGACAGATATGACGAAAAAAAAAAAAAAAACTGTCCATTTTGCAATAAAATTGAAAACGAATTTCATGTCTCGTTTGAATGTCTAAAGTATTCATATTTGCGATAAAAAAAAAATATTTATTAAGACTCTATTCCCATCCAAATGGCGATTGTTTTTGCTTATTTGATGCAATCTGAAAACGTGACGATCCTTAGAAAT
This sequence comes from Conus betulinus, assembly GCA_016801955.1. NCBI lineage: Eukaryota > Metazoa > Mollusca > Gastropoda > Neogastropoda > Conidae > Conus > Conus betulinus. Next base: position 137,515 of record JADBJO010003698.1, on the reverse strand, counting down.
TTGGCAATGTATGTATTTTTATGCTCTGAAAACGAGACATGAACTTATGAACGGAAACTAGATATATATGAATGTGTTGTGACTGGTTTCAAACGCAAGTGAGAATATTTCTGTTTATCTTGGTTTGTTTCCTTGAATTATTTCCCCGTGTAGCTGTTTACTTATGTGTCCCTGGAAGGAAATTACTTCCTTTTGCTGATGACTGTACCCAATTTATTTATCCTCAGCAAACGTGTACCCATTGTATACAAGGCTGTGGCCTTACAAGTAAAAAAAGTCAGAGTTCAGAGTATTCTCTCTCTCTCTCTCTCTCTCTCTCTCTCTCTCTCTCTCTCTCTCTCTCTCTCTCTCTCTCTCTCATGATACAGTTAAGTTCCTTGTATTCTTATGCTTTTTTTTTTCTTTTTTTTTTCTTTGTCTAATTTTGACGTTTAAAAGCAACGTGTAATATATTTACTAAAGTTTAAAAACCTAAGAGCTGTATTTGTACCTGCAAAACCAAAACTGTATTGCTTTTTAAAACACTCATCTCTCTTAAATGCCACGAGTCGTAAGCCGCTTGCCTTTTCCTTTTCTCATTCGTTTCTTGTAATATTCTCTCTCTCGTTCTCTTCTCTCTCTCTCTCTCTCTCTCTCTCTCTCTCTCTCTCTCTCTCTCTCTCTCTCTCTCTCTCTCTCTCTCCTCTCTCTCTCTCTCCTCCCTTTACTCATCTGAAAACTACGAATGATTTGTATTCATGGGTGCCAAAAAAAAAAAAAAAAAAAAAAGCAATGCCACACATTCTCCGTTCTTTCCTCGTTCATGTCGTTTTCGGTTGTTTTTCAGGCGAATACCATACACGAATGTCATAGTCAGGCATTTGCCTATCCCAACCCTACCCATTTTGACAACAACAAAAAAGACTAATCATTAAATCATTCCCATACTGACTCTCTCCCTCTCTCTCCTCTCTCTCTCTCTCTCTCTCTCTCTCTCTCTCTCTCTCTCTCTCTCTCTCTCTCTCTCTCTCTCTCCGTCTCCGTCTTTCTCTTTCTTACATAATGCGTTCATGTACCTTATATATTTGCGCTGCCTTTTTCACCTTTCCAACCTTGCAGTGTAGAAACGATTCATAATCAATGTGATAGGCTGAAAGTGTGACAACGGTGCACGTCCCCTCCACACAAAAATCGTAGTGCTCTCTCTCTCTCTCTTCTCTCTCTCTCTCTCTCTCTCTCTCTCTCTCTCTCTCTCTCTCTCTCTCTCTCTCTCTCTCTCTCTCATATCCATCCTTCTGCCTGGACTTTAATGCATTGATGGCTACATCTAGTTCCAGTCCTAAAAAGAATGCAACTTACGCTATTTCGCTGCGTGTTTGACTCCATTCTGTTTTCCCCCTTTTCGTCAGATCGTCCCCTCCAGATCCTCCCCCCCCCCCCCCTCCCCCCCTTACCCTTTCCACCTCCACAACTTTCGCCCCTCGCCACGCTCTTCCTTGGGGGATCCTTTGACGTCAGTGGCACCGACTATTCTCAGTGGAGTCTCAGTATATCCCCCTGATCGATGACGCGCAGCGTCGGGTACCGTGCTCTGTGCCTCCCCTGGGAACAACTAACGTCATTCACACGCCGATAGTTGGTCGGTAATATTGCTGGTTTTCTCACCGCGGGGGTCCGATAGGGGTTGATAAGGTGTGACAACAGCTTTAATTTTTGCCGTGACGTTGTTGCTCACGATAGTAATATTGCTTTTTTGTTTTTTGTTTGTTTGTGTTGTTCGTTCGTTTTTTTTTTTTTTTTTTTTTTTCGAACTCTGATAGGGCTCATAAGATGTGTGAGAATAGCTTTTACTTTTGCCATGACGTTGTTTTTTTATGATTCAATTTACGATACGAGTCTGAAATAGCTGTGAACTACGCAAAGGTGACGAAGGGAAAGAGTGCGAGTCTCTCTGCGGTCTTTGACAAAACACACACACACACACACACACACACACACACACACACACACACACACACACACACACACTCACACACACACACACATGGGGCTTCACTTAGTAAATACACTCTCACCAGAAACGACAGGTCTTAGAGCAAACTTCACAGGGTAAGAGAATTGCAGGTCCGTTGTGTTATTGACCTCGACGTGTAGGCAGCCACAGTTTTCTCTGCAGAGGATGGAATTACTTTGCAAAAGAACTTTATTGATGCTTTCATCGGGGGCGTGATCTGTTTTAAATGTTGCTTTAGTTTACTCATCTGTTCAATCTAATCCTCTTAGTTATTAGTGTGGGGATAGAAGGGAACCTGTAACCTACAGGTATGGATAGTTTACCAGAAGATTCTACGTGTTTATTTCATACATCTATATAATCTGGGACTGATTCCCGCTTTTCTCCTTCGACAAACAAACAAAACCCAGATTTCGGGCTTTTTTTGAAATGCTTCCAACGCGTTGATGTTACAGAAGCATGGAAAAAAAAACACAACCAACAACAACACACACACACACACACACACACACACACACACAC
>JADBJO010003698.1:117500-130000 GCA_016801955.1 Conus betulinus | reverse complement strand
AAAAAGAACAGCGTGTGGACCACCACTGGAACACACAGTAAAAGGAAAGGACAGCATAAACTCTCGTGTAGTGGAGAAACGTGAAGGAGAGTGGGGATGCGTAGGTGGGAGGAAGGTGAATGATGATGGTGTCTAGGGACGAGTCACGGAAGACGGGGTTAAACAGGAAGTGGGCACCCAACCAAATCGTCCTATTATCTCCCCGTCATGACGTCTACACGTTTACGTCAGCAAATGCAAAGGATCTGTTTCCTCCTGTGGAGTGGCTTCCACAACTCGCAGTAATCACAGGCATTGAAGCACGCATCACCGGTCAGCACTCTTCTTTTCTTTTTTTCCCCCTTTCACACAGTAGTTAGTTCACAGGTCTAAAGATTTTGTCTTCTTCATTTCCTTTCCTAGTCCCACACACTACGCACTATAGATCTTTTTTCTTATCATGAATATACTTCATTTGAAACAACTGGGTTTTGTCCCTCATTCCGGAAAGGATGAGTTTTCACAATCATGCTTCCGTACATCTCTCTCTCTCTCTCTCTCTCTCTCTCTCTCTCTCTCTCTCTCTCTCTCTCTCTCTCTCTCTGAACAAAGCATATAGATTAATGTGTAGGTCAGGCATATCTGGGCCATGTGTAACCATAGAAAGAATCTCTCTGTGTCTGTGTGTGTGTGTGTGTGTGTGTGTGTGTGTGTGTGTGTGCGTGTGTGTGTGTGCGTGTGTGTGTGTGTGTGTGTGTGTGTGTGTGTGTGTGTGTGTGTGTGTGTGTGTGTTTTGTTTTGTTTGATTTAACGTCTTTTCACAAAATAGTGTTTTTAGAGGGATCTTGAAATTATCCCGAATGACATAAGTATTTTATCACAAATAGGAATACCCCGTCATTTCATATCTGCCATCAACGTAATACCGTAATACTCTGTCTGACAGAAATAAACATAAATAAACAATACCTATAATTATTTTTTTTTAATTTTCACAACGAGCAAACTACAGCTGTTCCTATAGGACTCCGAAGAAGAGATTTAGCTGCAGTGACAAGAAGTGATTGATCATCAATAATGGCTTTGAGATCGTCATCATTAGTGTTGTTTTTTTGACTGCCAGAGAATCGGGCAAATATTGCTTTGTGAACGGACAATAGAATAAAATATGGAACGTTAACAATCTCTCTCCACAGGGACACCTAATGTCGTTTACATGTTTGCATTTTAACGCATTGAGTTTTAGTCTGTAACATAAAGAGCTAACTTCTCGTGGCTCATTATTAATAACTTTTTGCAGTAAGGTGTCTTTACTGTCAAAAGTTGTGACTTTGTGGCTGGCTTTTTTTTTTTTAGAGACTGCCTCCAGAAGATGATATCCCTCTGTATGTGTGTGTGTGTGTGTGTGTGTGTGTGTGTGTGTGTGCGTGTGTGTGTGTGTGTGTGTGTGTGTGTGTGTGTGTGTGTGTGTGGCTCTCCTTCACGGTGACTAGGATAGTACTGACAGAGGCACTGACCTGTTCCCATTCAACACACGAAAAGCAAGCGATACCATGGTATGCATTCTTTCAGCAAGTGTGGAGTCTTCATTACTCTACTTCATTACAGAAATCGTATTTTCTTCTTCTTTGTTAGTGGTAGATTCCGCACTCAGTGCATTATTGCAGTATACATATTTGCGATTAATCGACAAAAGTGCTAACAATAAACGTATAATAATCTATTTAGGATTGCTGTAAGGATATGGTGCTGCTGTTATCGCAGAAAGCATACACGCGCACGTAAAAACAGACACAGAGCAGTTCTGTACTATGGTGTTGCACGCGACCTGCCTGAGGCTGCCTTAATTATAAACAGAAAAACTACACTGTGAGAAAAATGTTTACATAATACAACAAAATCCACATTGCATGTCTAGTGTCATCATACTCTTTGTTTTTTGTTTTATCTTTTAAAAATGTTGTTCATATTAATTGTTAAATAGCATGCTAGTACTGAGAAGACAGTCAAAAGCAAATCAGTATGCTTAAGTCAGATTAAAATTTCAAGCAGTGGGATACCGTTGATAGACACTAGCCGCAACCCAGCTACTGAAAATCATTGATCATTTAATGTCAGTCCTAAATTGTAAGTCCTGTAAATAGTTCATTCTTTCCCGCATGCAAAAAGCTGGTTTGTTAAAAATAAAGTTAGGAAACAGCTCGTATCATGAATTACTGATATCAGATCAGAAATGATTGAACACGTTTTGGTAGATAATGAATGTTTAGCGCTCACTAGTCAAAACCACGTCAAATCTTGCGCACTTGTTACTGATGACTTGCACATATACTTGCAGCATCAAACGCAAAACGCAAGAGAGAGAGAGAGAGAGAGAGAGAGAGAGAGAGAGAGAGAGAGAGAGAGAGAGAGAGAGAGGAGAGAGAGAGAGAGAGAGAGAGACAGAGACAGAGAGAATAATCTGAGACAGGAAGCTGAGAACACTAAGAGAGAATAATCTTTTCATAAGCGCAAGATGGAAGATATTACGCATGCAAACTACGCAACACTAAGATATTGCCATGCACTTAGTCTGCCTGTCTCTTCTCTCTGTCTGCCTCTCTCTCTCTCTCTCTCTCTCTCTCTCTCTCTCTCTCTCTCTTTTTTTTCTATGTGTGTGTGTGTTTCACAGGTCAGCATGTGTGCAGGCGTGCGTGCTGTCTATCACTGGATGGAGGGCTGTAACAGTCTGATCCCTTCAGGGCGGGAGCGAGCAGTGACAGATTTTAACCGCTGTCTTGACACAACCAATCGCATTTCGCTGTATCGCTGTCACTCCCTTTACTGACATGAACACGCCAGTGTGAATAACATCAGCAAGTGCTAGCAGTTTCAGGCAAAGAATCGATCGGGAAATCCTGTCCCATGGTATTGAACGTATTTGTGCAACTGACAAAATTAAAAACAAAATATTTCCCTGATTTCAAATTTGTAGATTTGTAGAGCCTTGATTAGTTTTGAGAAAACTTTAAAGCAAATTATTGATTTCGGTAAATTCATCGCTTTGTACCTTCAGAAAACCACTATTCTACAACAAATAAGAACAGTTCTATAGGTATGTAGTCGATTCCATGCTGTGTGTTCGAAGCTTTCAGGTTTTATTCTAAATTGGTTCTGACCAGATTTTAAAAAAACAGATATTAAATGAGGGCAAGGTTCGGCATGAACACAAGCATACAACGTCGATCACATAACGATTTATTCTTTTATTGTTAACTAAAAGACAATTTGTTGATCGAAAATATTATGTAGTTGATGTTTACCTTATTCAAAGAGCATTCAGTTGATGTATGCTGTATATATGCTGTTAATGCTCCGTTCTGAAGAATCAGAACGATACTTAACAGCAACAAAAAGTATTCGAGGCCAAAAATAATACACAATTTAAGGTATGTATGACATCGTGGTGGGTTTTTTTTTTTTTTTTTTTTTTTTTTTTGTTTTTTGCTAGAAAACGTATTGATAATTGTACTTGAGTTTAAACTAGGCGAACATTGATGTCCTGTTTCATTTTCGCGATTTTGATGAGCTAACAAATAGATATTCAAAGGGGAAATCATGGCAAAAAAAGTAAAGGAAGGAAGGGGGAGGGAGAGGGAGGGTGGACGTGAATAGGGAAGAGGTAAAGGGAGATGTGTAGAAAATGTAGAAGAGTATCAGCTGCAATAATCCTCCCGATTTTATCTCATGGGTCTGTCTTCCTCGCATTTAGTCCTCACAACTCACGTTAATCAAATACGTTTGCAGTGCATATCATTTTGGACAGAATTTACGCTTTCTTTTACCTTCACACACACACACACACACACACACACACACACACACACACACACACACACACAGAGAGAGAGAGAGAGAGAGAGAGGAGAGAGAGAGAGATATGAAGGGAAAGAAGATATGAAGGTTGGAAGGAAGGAGGAGGAAACCCAGCAATTATTGTCACAATTACCTCCCTGTCATGATGGCATCCACACATTTACGTCAGCAAAATGCCTGGGGTGTGTTCCCCCCGTGCAGTGCCTCTCACGACACCCACTAATCACAGGCATTGACGGACGACACATTATTCTGCTTGGCATTCACACTTCTCTTTCCCTTCACGCAACTGTAGTTAGTCAGCAGCAACGCCCCATTTGCCTGTAGGTTGTGTCTGCTTAATGTCTGTCCTAATATATGCAGAGCAGCGCCAATAGAAAGTCATGAAGACTCTTTGGGCATATTGCCCCCATTGGAAAACAAGTGGCTCTGTCCTTTGGGATAGTTCATACACTCAAATAAGGGAAACCTACGGGAATAACGCCATTCTACAGAGTGCAGTCATTTTAGAACCCCCCCCCCCCCCCCCCCCTCTCTCTCTCTCTCTCTCTGATCAGTCTCTTTATATAATCTTTAGCATCTTGATATTTTACTCTCGTTCGTGTCTGGTGGTCTTCAGTCACTTTGATTTGCTTGACTGGTTTTTGGGGCAGTACCAAGAGCTGTTCATGGCTTATTTCTGTCCACTGTCACGTTGCTGAGCTTGTCTGCTGTCTGTCCTGACCTCGCTCCCCCCTTTAGGGACATTCTGATGTCAGTAACATAGACAATCAGCAGCATCTTCACTGTCTGTTCTGACCTCGCTCCCCTTTAGGGACATTTTGACGTCAGTAACATAGACATTAGCAGCATCTTCACAGTCTGTTCTGACCTCTCTCCCCCTTTAGGGACATTCTGATGTCAGTAACATAGACTATTAACAGCTTTCACAGACTATCCCATGATCCACCCTGCATCATGCAGGAAATGGTGATGTGATCCATTCAGGGCAACACAATGTCACTCATGCAGACGTAGGTTGTCTGAACTCTTGCTCGCTTTCTCATGTAAGGTGTCCAACAGTTTCCTTTGGGTGTTACAGCGTTTGAGTTTGTTTTTCTCTCTACCACAGTTCACAATTTTTGAAAACAAAAAGGAAAGAAAGAAGACGACGAAGTTCTGAGAACAAATGAATCACCCAGCCATTTTGATGAAAAGATGTTTCTGTGTTTTCCTTTCCTCACTCTGAGCTTACTCAAATTCAACGAACTGTCACAAGGAAAAGAGGGTCATTCGACGAATCTATAATGGTGCCTTACAATTTGTCTTTTCATCACATCGACATTGAGGGAGCTGCACCCCGCCTGCAGACGAATTCATTTCTTTATAAGTAATAGGAGGGTATGGTGACTAATGGAAATTCCCAAATAAGACTGCATTACTTGATAACATATAGTGAAAACAGCCACCCAGCTTACATCAAGACTGAAAAAGGGAAAACTGGAAGAAAAGTGTTCAGCATATGTCAACGGAAGCAAGGGGTGTGGCCGATTGTCAGTCTTTGATTTCTAGGCACACGCCAGCTTGCAAAGCTCAGAACAGATAACAACATTTATTGCTGGATGTGGTCTGACTGTCTAAACAGCATCCAAAACAACCAGGAAACTTTCACTTGGCTCAATGCAACTGTTTCTTCATATTGTGGCTGGCTGTCACTGACTGCTGTATTAAATAAGAATCACATGGCGACTGTCTCTGCCTGTTTCTTCATAATGTGGCTGGATGTCACTGACTGCTGTATTAAATAAGAATCACATTGCACCTGTCTGCATGTTTCTTCATATTGTGGCTGGATGTCACTGACTACTGTATTAAATGAGAATCACATTGCACCTGTCTGCATGTTTCTTCATATTGTGGCTGGATGTCACTGACTACTGTATTAAATGAGAATCACATTGCACCTGTCTGCATGTTTCTTTATATTGTGGCTGGATGTCACTGACGTATGTTCAACAAGAGTCACATAGTACCTTTCTGTGTCTGTTTCTTCATATTGTGGCTGATTGTCACCGACTCTTCAGTCACTTGCAGTGTCCTTATTTGTAATCGTTGTTCATGTTATTGTATTCTAGGCTATTCTTGATATTGTTGTTCATGTTGTTATGACTACCATTGTACTTGCTATTTTTCATAAAGTTCTGATTTGCTGCCTTCCCGTCTGCTTCTCTATTTGCCTTCCCGTTTGCAAATCTGTCAGTTTCTGTATATTTTCTGACTGTGTCTATCTACCCCATTCTCTCCCCGCTCCTACTCTGTCTGTCTGTCTGTCTCTGTCTCTCTATGTATGTGTGTATTAACCTGCACTTGTTTTCCCCCATTACTTAATTGTTCAGCATCACACACACACACACACACACACACACACACACACACACACACACACACACACACACACACACACACACACACACACACACACACACATATATATATATATATATATATATATATATATATATATATATATATATATATGTATATATATATATATATATATATATATAGAGAGAGAGAGAGAGAGAGAGAGAGAGAGAGAGAGAGTGTGTGTGTGTGTACCCCCTCCCCCTCCTTTGTGCCAGCTTTCAAGCCCCTGCCCCGAAGTGGTTGTGCTAAATGTTACAACAACAACAACAACAATGAGAATGATAATAATAAAAGTAATAGTAATAATAATAATAATAATAATAATAATAATAATAATAATAATATAATAATAATAATGCTTATAGTAATGATTATAGTAAAAAGGATATAAGAGCACTAAAATAATTAAAGCTGGAAATCTATAGGTGTCATTGACTGTATTAATTTCCTGTCTCATGCAGGTCCATACAGTTTGTTAACTCTGACAATATTCATGTGCTCTTAATGATGATGATGATGATGATGATGATGATGATGATGATGATGATGATGATGATGATGACTGTTGCTGCTGCTGCTGCTGCTGCTGCTGCTGATGATGATGATGATGATGATGATGATGATGGTGATGGTGATGATGATTTTTTGTCTTTGACTTTTTTTTTTCAAATTTTATCTTGGTTTTAGATACGGACATGGTTCTGATTTGAATCTGCTTTTGGTTTCAATTTAGTCTCCATGACATGAAAATATATAATTACAGTGAATAGGTTTTTCTTCTTCTTCTTCTTCTTTCTTCTTCTTCTTCTTCTCCCATGCTTTCTTCTCAGGTCACCCTCTTTTCTTCCCTTTTCAACTTCCATCTCTGTCACATTTCCTCTTCATAAATTACTAACATGTTGGTAGTGAAGCAGAATCCTTCATGAAAATTACATTGGCAAGGGCAGACACGGACTGACTTAGAAAGGAACAATAGCTGGATTAACAAAGGAATATACAGCGAAGGGTAAAAACTAAACAGACAATGGTGTGAGTGTGGTGAGGAAACGTGAAGGAGAGGGGGATGGGGGTGGGTAGGTGGCTGAGTAGTAGTCAGATGGTGAAGGTGTCAGGTAGGTATCACGGAGGAAAGGGAGGGGGGGGGGGGGGGGGGGGGGCGGAAGAGATGGAGGACACGCTCCCGGGTCGTCCTGCTATCTCCCCGACAAGACGTCTACAGGCTTACGTCAGCAAATGCACTGGATCTGTTCCCCTGCGGAGTAACTGTCACAACTCGCACTAATCACAGGCATTGAAGCATACATCACTTCGGTTGGCGCCAATTCTTTTTTTTTCCCCTTCCCAAATGTATGTTAGTCAGCAAGCCATCGGATTTCGTCTCTTTCATTGCGTTTCCTCCTGCAAGAGATGTTGTTCTCCATTTTTTTCCACAAATTGACTTCATTATAATTTTGAGAAGATGTCAAAGTTGTTAAACATCAGTCAATATGTTAATGCAGTTCTCTCACTGCTTTCCTCTTTTGAACCTCGTGAAAGGGGGTCGGAGGATGGAATTTGGAAGGAGATTCTACCTGCACTTTAGGTGATTGAACTTTTGATACACACTCTCTCATACTATTCAAAGCAAAAACAAAAAGCTTGGAAGATGAAAACAAAAGAAAAGAAGATAACAAGAATAGATTGATAAATGGAAAATAGGTCCACAATTCAGAAGAACAAAAGAATGAAGAAAGACAAGGGAAAACAAGAAAAAAGTGCTCGGATGCAGACTCGCAGTAGTAGTATAAAATATTAATTAGTATGATGGATTGACCGATGAATCTGAAGAGGCTGGACATTGTCACGCGTTTTGTTCCTTTGGTTGTTATCAGCCTGCTGTCCCCCTGCATGCCTCGGGTCATCGCCACGCTGTTCCCGTGGGGACACTGTGACGTCAGAGGTATGGACAACCGACGCCAGAGTCAGCAATCCTACGACTGATCACTCCCCATGGTGGAAGATTTCATCTCCAGGGAACGACCGAAGTCATTTGCGCTAAGGTGTGAAAAGCTTAATTTCTTTTCACAGTCTAGCAATCGTTCTGCCTGAAATACTGGCTGGTGCTTGTATTTCCTTGTGTGGTTCAGGTAACATGTTTTAGAGTAATAAACTGTCAGTGCCTGAGGTTGAAAAAGTCAATATGTAAAGATATATGATGTGTTAATCTGTGTGAGTGTTTGCCTCTCTTTTGCTGGTCCAAGTAACGTCATAGTAGAAATCCTAAACTCTGTGTTTGCCTGGCGATATGCTTCAAACGCTGCACAATGAGTCCGGGAAATCATGCTGTTTTAGATTTTAATAGAAAAGGAATGCAAATACAAACTTTTATGATCGTTCATAACAATCTGAGTTTTCAACGTCGAAATAAAAGTATATTCTTATCTATCTATATACTCACATGAAGTGCAATCGTAAAAAAATAAATGATAACTTCCATTCCTTTTAATTACTTTGAAATTTAATTACTTTGAAATTTTATCATTCCAGAATCTGCTTTATACATGCTTTGTCATCTTGCCGGTGCAATGATCTAGGCAAGACATGAACATGACACTGACAAATAGTTATCTGGTGATGTTACAACACAGTAAAGTATCATAGAATTAATATCACACATTGCTGTACAACACTCCATTATGTAACACAATACCATAAATGATATATTGAAATACTGCACCATGGCATGCTCTTTTATGTTCTTTTTTTTTTTTTTTACAGTTCTTGACATATGTCACTTTTTTTCGATATTATCCTACATTTACTTTTTTCGAGATTATTCTAGATATATTTTATCAGTGATAAAGCAGAGTAGCATTATTTATGTTGCAACTGAACATTTGTGCTTCATTTTTATATAAAAGCAGACATGAAGTTTCACTCAAACCAAAACTGCTTCCATGCAGAGTTTTCAACAAAATGTGCTGTCTTCTGCTCGTGTGTGTATATGTGTGTGTGTGTGTGTGTGTGTGTGTGTGTGTGTGTGTGTGTGTGTGTGTGTGTGTGTGTGAGAGAGAGAGAGAGAGAGAGAGAGAGAGAGAGAGAGAGAGAGAGAGAGAGAGAGGAAGTAATACTTATAAAATAGACTTATGTTTATGTATGTAGATACGAATTCCATGTAAAATTGTTTTTGAAGATATGATCCTTTATCCTCCCTCAATTTTGTTGTTGTTGTTTGTTGTTGTTGTTGTTGTTGTTGTTGCAGAATGCATTTAGGTGAAGGAGGGAAAGTAGAGATCTGTATGCAAAATGCATTTAATGCAGTTCTCTAAAAACAAATCCGCTGTTATGGATGAGCAGCAAGAGGAGCACTCCAATCTGGCCGGAGCAGCACTAAAGTGAAACAGAAGAAAAAAAAATGACTGTGAGGAAACAAGAGAACTGGCATTCTCTATCTGGTGTCATAATATCCTATTTTTTTTTCTTGTGTGCATCTTTAAATATTATCCACATAAAAAATTAAATAGCGTGCCAATACAAGAAGTCAGTCATAAAGCAACCAGCATACTTATATCTAATTAGAATTTCTGATACATTTCCTTTAAAAATCGTGTGTTTAACGACAGTCCAGAGGCTATCAGCCTCGCAACAATTAAATCCTTTTTCTGCATGTAAAAGTTATGACAAAGCAAGGAACAAGGTTTGAAATATATGTTACCATAAACTATTAATCCCAAAGCCTACACAATCGAGCGTCTTTCACTATATTGTTAAACACTGCACTTACTGGTCGAAACCACGTCAAAGTTGATGCACCGGTAACAGACGACTCGCAATATACTCGCACCACTTAATCTCTCTCTCTCTCTCTCTCTCTCTCTCTCTCTCTCTCTCTGATTATTGACTGTAGATGAAGGACTGGCATGATTATGTCCATCATAGCGATATATCCATACAGTACAAACTTGCTAAGACTACACATGAGTTAGAACCATATATCAATATACAAATGAATCGATATGATGTATAGCACATAGGCTAAATTAGATATTTGGTATTTCAACCCTGCCGACGCTGAATTAAATTGCCGTTTATGTGGGTCAGCAAGGGAAGGTGATTTTTGTTTCGTTGTCCTGCACTACATACTCTCAGAACCAAACTTATCCAGCCAAAGTATGTTACCTAACCATGTCATTTCAAGGTAGTATTCCTGTTGTCTGCTAGAAAAGAACGCATCCTCTCAAATCTAGCTGTGCTATGAAGCACAGACAAAAATGCTTACTGCTACCTACTGTTTCATTTAATGATGTATTTCAATTATTGTCGTGAATACTTTTACATTTTCGTTTTCAATGTGTACCTTCTTTTAATCTGATTTATTTTGTTCCAATGTATGTATGCTCCTTTGGAATGGCGCCCCAGCACGTGTGCAGGCGTGCGTGCTGTCTATCACTGGATGAAGGGCTGTAACAGTCTGATCCCTTCGGGGCGGGAGCGAGCAGTGACAGATCCTTTTTTTTTTTTTTTTTTTTTTTTTTTTTTGTACTTTTTTTAATTCGTTTAAATCAACGTAACACACTGGAACATACAACATTTAAACATAAAGAGTAATAAATTTTTTTTTTACCAAACATACTCAAGGAAAAAAAAGAGCTATGAAAAAAAAGAAAACACACACACACACACACACACACACGCGTACATCCATGTAACGAACAGCTATCGATCAATATATAGATGTAAACAGCAAAATCAGCAAGAATAAAGACATTTGTATACATGTATGTTCATCATTGTCGATGCCTTCTAAAACATTGTAGTCATTGATGAATCCAGCCCAATTGTTTTTTTCAATGCAAAATTTACTGGAGAAATATCACTTACAAAATTACAATTTTCATATTTCTTTCATCTTTTTCCTTCTTTCTTTTCGCCCCTTTTTTTCTTTTCATGCCATTTCTATAAGTGGTAAATATGGTAACCATCTTGTTTTAAAAACATGTCCATTCCAATTTATATCTGCATTGTATTTTTCGATTTTATAACGTGAAAGTAGGTACCTTTGGAAGGAGACTATATCAGGGAGACAATGGTCAAATTTGCATTTATAGATATACTGTTTTCCTAAAAGAATTATTAAATCTAGAACCGAGTCTGTAGACATGATTTTCATCATATCAAAAAGTATAAGTTTCTCACGAAATGTAAAGTTTGTATGTGGAAAGCACTTTGATTTTAGCAGTCTCTCCAAATTTTTCCAAAGCTGTTTTGAGTAATGACACTCCCAGAAAATATGCTCTATATTGTCCTTAGTTTTCTCTACAGAAATCACAGTTGTTATTCCCCACTATCCCCATTTCCTTTAAAACTACGTTAGTTCCAAGAATCCTGTGTACGATACGAAGCTGCAGCCATTTAAGTTTTATTTCCTGTATTTTATGACTTTGGTTGAAAACCTTTTCCCAAGAAATTTCTGTTCCCAATTTTTCAGTCCATTTCTGGCACGAATTAGGACGTTTACTGTCAAATGTGAAAAGGTCATAGTACAGTCTTGATCCCTTGATATAGAGTATATCATTTTTAGAGCTCTTGGTTTTTCTTTTATATTTTGATTAATTGATATTTTTAGACCAGTCTGCTGTATGTATTTTCCTAATAGAGCTTACACAGCCGTAGTAAGCCAAGAAGCACACACACCCATATCATATTTTCTGTTAAACTCGTTTAAACTTAGAAAACTTCCGTCGTTTTTCAAAAAATGTGAAACACAGTAAACCCCTTTCCAAGTCCACTTATATCTGATGACATTATTACCAATTTTTAATTTATCATTATGAAAGACTGGCTCGGACAGTACATCCGATTGTGTTTTTTGCTTTCAAGTGTCTACAAAAATCTCTATATGCCATGAATGTATGGTTCCAGAATACATTATTGTATTTATTCAAAGGATAACAAGGACCATATTTTTCTATTTCTTCGAAAAAAAAGATACATTACACTGGCAATATTTTTCCACTTGTGTTTTGTTGTTTTAAATCTTCTCAGCCAGGTAAGTTTTAGAGCATTGATATGCTTGCTAATGTCGGGTATGCCTAACCCCCCCTCCTTTATGCTTTTTATTGCAATTTTTCTACTTATTTTATCCCGTTTACCATTCCAAACAACCGAAAAACACATTCTCTGACAATCATTTATGAAGTCATCTGGTGGATTTGGAAGTAAAATCCATAGATGAATCAATTTAGATAAAATCAAAGATTTTAACACAGCAACTCGTCCAA
>JADBJO010003698.1:97500-100000 GCA_016801955.1 Conus betulinus | reverse complement strand
TGCTCAGAAAGACAAAAGTTTTAACTCGCGTGTTTTGATTGTTGGGACTGACTGATGATGAGTCTGGGGATTGAGCTTTGCTACGTGAAGTGAAGTAGTTGACTGCACTCTGTTCTCATGGTAGTAATCAGACTGCTGTCCCTCCGCAAACCTCCCCCCATTTCTACGTTCTCCCTTTAGGGATACGCTGACGTCAGTAGCATGGACCCTTGACAACGGAGTCTCAGCCAACCTATGGTCTATCACATATCGTGCATGGGGATCTACCTTGGGAAATCGATATCATTCACGCCTGGGTGTACTGACCCTTCTTGCTTCATGGTCCGATACGCCTCACCCCTGAGCACTTGCATTATCATTTACCGTGATGAAATCAGAACAGTCCAATGCAGTAAACATGCATTTTCTTGCTCAGCAAGAGACTTTATATGCGCATATTATGATGTATATTTCCCCCGTCGTGTTTGTTTCTCTCTCTCTCTCTCTCTCTCTCTCTCTCTCTCTCTCTCTCTCTCTCTCTCTCTCTCTCTCTCTCTCTCTCTGTCTGTGTGTGTGTGCACATCCAAAGCCTACGTTTGTCTTCTTATGCCGCCTCAATTAATAGTTAATGGACCTTACAACTTTTGGTTTTTTTTTTTCTCTTAAATTCAGAAGAAACATGAACACACAGAGCACTTGCTCTTCCAGGAACATTGCAATTTCTATTTATATCATTTTTGGACTTAATGAAAGTTGTGATTTAAAAAAAAAACAACTTCATATAGAATGAAGCAATTGATTAATCAATTTTGTTTTTAGATTTTATTTTCTAAATCATATAGATGATAAAAATGACGGGGGGGGGGGGGGGGGGGGGGGGGGGGGGGGGGGGGGGGGGGGGGGGGGGGGGGGGGGGGGGGGGGGGGAGGGGGGGGGTCAGAAAAACACTTGAAAGCGTAGACTTTAAATTCTAATGGCGTTTTTAAATACCTCATTTTATTATTTATTTTTATTGCAAATTAAAGTTAAAATGTTCAGCTGATCATACTGTGTGCAGTCTCGCCAGGTTTTGCATGTTTTGAAAACTGTCCGTTAATCTGGTTGCCTACCTATCTCTCTATACGATGGCTAAAATACATTTTAAATGCATGTTCGTCCTATGATTTGGGCTGGGCTACAAAAGAAAACGCGCATAAATCGTTAAAAACAATTGAGGCCTCTAAACGCATAAGTATAAAATGCAAATGCAAAGATGTTAAAGATGACAGTACAATTTTTATTTTGTACTAGGAATGATGTTAGGGCGCACGGAGTTTGTGTCCCTAATTTGGACGTCAGTTTTACTTGGTGTTTTTTTCACGTCTGCAAGGTGTTTCTATTTTATAATTTGTTCCGAAAGTATCACGTTTGAGGGCTTCTGTTGAAAGCCTTTTGACTGTAGATTTGACAAGTCTTAATGGGGATACCCCGCACACTGAGACTATTGTCTGTCAGCGTAGGCACAAAAATTGGGCCATGAATTATTGTCATTATTGAGTTTTCTCACGAAACCCATCCGAACATAAAATCTTCGGTAAAGTTGAACACGAGCGATGCTCACCCAGGCAGGGAAAAGTGACATATGAGCATGACAAGTCGTCTTTGGCAAGATTCCTCAAACACCTTTTGTGGTTAAACAAGTAGTCTTTAGACATGAGACAGAACAGAGAGTGAAAAGATTGCAGTGTTGCTGAATAACAAGCTACCAAATAAACACGCAGAAAACAAGGTGCAAAAAAAGGGGGAAAAAACTAGAAACAACTGGCATTAAGCATGAGCAAAATGCCCCCTGTAAATTCTCAGTGCCAGAGTTGTGTAGGACCGGGCCGGTCTATAGCTGGGGACAGGGTGTCGGAATGAGCGACATGGGTGCAATGCCACTGACGTGGCACAAAAGATACTACTACACACCCACCCCCCCACCCCCCACCTAAAAAAAAAAAAAACAAAAAGAAAAATGAAAGAAAGAAAAAAAAACAGAGCAAAATAATAATCCTTGATAGCAGTCACGAAAAATCCTATTGCTGAGCATTAATGTTGCTTGTTTGCAGGTTATTGTGTTAGTAAACAAAAGTTGGGGTTTTTTTTTTTTCGGTTACATGTATTTGGCTTCTTAGGCACGAAAGGAGAGAGAAAAAAAAGATGGGGCAGGGCTACTTTGTGGCAAACCAACTGATCCCAGGATGTCCACCTGCTCTCAGACATAAGAAAAAAAAATGCTTCAAGGAGGGCGAGGGTACCGTGCTGGCTTTAAACAACATCCATACATCACTGCAGACAAAGGGCGTCGTTTCGAACAGGTTACAACCTATTCCTGTTCCCCGGTACTGGCACTATACAGGCAGCGTCTTGCTCGCTTATAATGCCTTTGTTTCTAACCAACTTGTTAAAAACCGAACAGACTGGGTGGTTCTCAGATGATTCCGTATGGCTCCTTGCGAGTTGGAACCCCGTTTTTTAATTGTTATCTGATATGTAGGCA
>JADBJO010003698.1:85000-87500 GCA_016801955.1 Conus betulinus | reverse complement strand
CACTGCGACAAGTGAAACCGGCAACACTGACAGCGGCAAAATTTCCTCCCATCCCCCCAGTGGTGTGACACCAGATAAAGCATCAGAGATCCTGGAAGCGATTCGACAGCAAAGTCAGGAGTTCCAGTCGATAAAAGCCGACATAGCCTCCATGCGGAAAGATATCGGTTCAATTAAGTCTGATATCGGCGAGGTGAAGTCTAAATGCGAGGAGATAGGTCGGAGATGCGACAAACTGGAAGAGGATAATGTACGCCTGACATCTGCAGTTAAGGAAACACGGGAAGATATTGACGAACTCTTCGCTTCTAGCAATAAGTTGGAAGACAATCTATGGGGAACGCTTTCCAGTGTAGATGGGCTGAAGAACGAACTGGATACGCTGAAGGAACACTGTGAAAGACTAGAAAGCTTTTCCAGGAAGGACAATCTACGCCTCTACGGTATTCCTGAGAAAGATAAATTTGAATCATATGACACTTGTGCTAGATTAGTCGCTGACACTCTGAACAGTGTAACAGGCCCGAAGATTTGGTCTCCCGATGACATAGCCCGAGCACATAGAATAGGACAGGCTAGGGAGGATCAACCGAAACCAATGATTGTAAAGTTCTTCCGATGGAATGACAAAAATGACTGTGATAAACAAATAAGGACTTTCGATCAAAACTGGAGGAAAAGGGTGTCAAAGTGACCAACGACTTGACTAAAACATCAAGCTAATATAGTAGCAGAGGCGCGGAGAGAGGGGAAAGTGGCGTTCTTCAAGAGAGGCAAATTGACGGTGGCACCCAGAAGACCGGATCCCAGGACCTATGCCGAAGTTGCCGCTGTACCAGAGGAAAACGCCGATGCCAGACAAGCGGATGTGGAAAACACGGCAGCCGATGATATAGTGGGCTAAGCCACCCGGATAGAAATCACGACCCAGATGAAGGCAGGCGGCGTGTCGTGGAATCCCTTTGCCCATCCAACGATAGCGGACCAGGCGGTCATCGTGATGGAGAATCCCCTCGCCCACCCAACGATAACGGACCAGGCGGTCGGCATGGCGGAGAATCCCCCCGTCCGACCAGCGTTAGTGGACCAGGCGGTCGGCGTGATGGAGAATCCCTCGCCCACCCAACGATAACGGACCAGGCGGTCGGCATGGCGGAGAATCCCCCCGTCCGCGTTAGTGGACCAGGCGGTCGGCGTGATGGGAGAATCCCCTCGCCCACCCAACGATAACGGACCAGGCGGTCGGCATGGCGGAAATCCCCCCGTCCGACCAGCGTTAGTGGGCGGCAGGCGGTCGGCGTGATGGGGAATCCCCTCGCTCGACCAACGTCAGCAAACCAGGCGGTCGACGTGACAGGGAATCTCCTTGTGCAACCTACGTAAGCAGTCAGTCCCGCAGTACACGTGGTGCTCGTGTTGGTTTTCGGGACGACAAGACTAGTGTCTATGGACAGGGAGGTGGGGGTTACCGTGATGGCAGAGGTGATGTGAATGCACAGGGAAGTGGGGGAAATGGTGTTAGCAGACGTGGTGTCAGTGGACAGAGACAAGTCAGGACCAACCAGTCCTGCCCACCTGTCAACAAGTGCCCAGGCAACGATTTCCGACCACGGCGATCTACTCGGATTACCCACTAGGACAGGCAGGGTCATTTTGGAACATTTCATTTTCTCATTTATAACGTTGAAAATCTTTATTCTAAACTCAACGATTTCTCTTTCATGAACTATGTCTCTACATTTGATTTTGTTTGTTTAACCGAAACGTTTGTTGATGACACATTTGATTACAATGGTATTTTCCGATCACATTAAGTTCGCAGCTCCAGCAAAAAAAAATGTCTCGAAAGGGAAGAAACTCCGGGGGTGTCTTACTCCTGATAAGGAAATCATTGGCGTCTTTCGTATCATGTGTGAAAATAGATTGTGTAAACACGGTAGCTGTTATAGTAAACAAGTGCGTTTTTAACAGTGATAAAGATGTCCTGATAATAGCATGTTATGTTGCACCGGAACATTCGCCTGTGTATGATCAAATGCTAATCAAAGATGGCATTGTTAACTTAGAGGAAAGTATTTTACACTCAGTACGTAATCAAGACCTGTATAAAATAATACTTGGGGATCTCAATGCCAGAACTGCAAGCAAACAATCTGGTGAGGAACAACTTGTAAATTATTCTCCTTTCTTGATGATGATGATGTTGATGATGAGGCTGATCGTGATGACAACGATGGGAGAATGAAATCTAAGAGTTTACAAAGGAAATCTAAAGACGAATGTATGAATAAGTTTGGGAGATCACTTCTGAATTTATGTTTCTTGTTAAACTGTGTTATAGTAAATGGTTGTTGTAATAGTGATAGGAGTGGTGACTTCACATATGTTTCCGCTCATGGTTGCAGTGTAATAGACTATGTAATCTTATCTGAAGACTTATTTTCCACAGACTGTTGCAATTTATATGTTGGTGAGCAAATAGCCTCGTGGCATTTGCCTG
>JADBJO010003698.1:77500-80000 GCA_016801955.1 Conus betulinus | reverse complement strand
TCTTACACAGAGGACACAGTCTGTTCGATATCAAAGTGTTGTTTCGTCTTCCAGAGTCATTTCAACTGGCGCACCCCAGGGTACTGTTTTATCACCAGTGCTTTTTACTCTGTACACAAATGATTGTTCAGGAAGTGATTCAACTTTGTACATTAAATATTCAGATGACTCAGCACTTGTAGATCTTTTCCAACTCTGATTCTGTTTACTTCAAGGAGGTTCAAAGATTTGTTGACTGGTGCGATCATAACTATCTTGATCTGAATGTAACAAAAACGAAAGAAATGTTGATTGATTTTAGAAAGAATCCAAAAGCTGTACCACCACTTTTTATCAAAGGTGCTGAAGTAGAAGTAGAACGTGTTGAATCATACAAATATTTAGGAACTTTTATAGATAATAAGCTGAATTTTAAATCCCATGTTGAGTATGTCCACAAAAAAATGTCAAACCAGATTATATTGTCTTCGCAAGCTGCGATCATTTCATGTGAATACTGACATTCTTCGGACATTTTATTCATGCTTCTTGGAATCTGTTCTAACTTTCTCATTTATGTGTGGTATGGGTGGGTTTTTGACTGTGAAGAGCAGAAATGTGCTTGAGAAAGTGGTGAACGTGGGAGGAAAAAATCGTTGGTGAGAGACAAAAAAGTCTGAGTGAGCTATATAGGTGCCGTGTTTAGTTGTTGTAAAGCGAAGAAGATTACGTGTGACCCAGACCCACGTCCTTGCAAATCAGTATGACCTTCTTCAGTCAGGACGGAAGATATCGATCGGTTTAAAATGCAGAAGTGTCAGATTTAAACAAAGTTTTATTCCCCTGTCCATTGATTTCTTGAACCGAGAAGATGTTTTAATTTGAAATCCAATTCTGAGAATAGAAGCCATCATTCGCTTTTCAGGCGGGTTTTGCTACGCATGCTACCTGTGGATTCCAAAGAGAGCAACACCGAACAAAACATGTCAAACAAAGACACGCACAGTCTGGAGATGACGTGTAGCGTCTCTTTAGTGTTGACTGACAGTCGACTGTCCCTGCAGTGCTTGCGATTGAAAAGAGAGGGTTCATGTACTTCACATTATTTGTGATATTTCATTTCACTGAGTGGTTCATCTCTCTCTCTCTCTCTCTCTCTCTCTCTCTCTCTCATCTCCTCTCTCTCTCCTCTCTCTCTCTCTCTCTGTGTGTGTGTGTGTGTGTGTGTGTGTGTGTGTGTGTGTGTGTGTGTGGTGTGTGTGTGTGTGTGTGTGTGTCTCTGTCTCTGTCTCTCATGTCATTCCATATTAGTATGACTACAGCAACAGATACTGACGGCTTAGCAATTCTTCCAAGTCAGAGTTGAAGTTGTCTACATACTGTGCGTGTAAAATGCATTGAATGTCGATCAGTAACTGCCAGCAGGACCTGATGATTTACATACTTTTTTTTCCTTTCAGACAGATGACAGCACCTACTCCAATGCTGAAATATACAGCTGTGAAACATTGGCAGATTTTGTTGAACGTATATATATCACACACACACACACACACACACACACACACACACACACACACACACACACACACATGCACATGCGCGCGCGCGCGCGCAGAACATGGCCAGCATCAATGAGATATACCCTCAGATTTTGAAGAGTACACAATTTTAGGCACTATGTCAGCACATATTTTTATGAAAAGCAATGTTTCTGATTTAGTTTTTTTTTTTTTTTTTACTATGTTCTGTAATGCATATAATTAAAACTTTTCATGATGGTGATGATGATGATCTTTTTTTTTTTTTTCGCTGTCATAAAATCTTATTTTAGCATTGTTTTCAGTATTGCAGAAACAGGCAGATGTACTGTACAGACAGACATGTTGTCAAACGTTCACGTATCCTCCAAAAGAAATGGGGGAGTCGTGTTGCTTCTCTGTATGGTGTTTTCTTATGGTGTATTTCTATGTCTATTTGAGATAGGTTTTAGGGAGGATTGGGACAATGAGTGGGGAAACTTCTAGGAATCTTCTAACGTGATCTGAAAAAGAAAAGAACTAATTGAATTGAAGAGAATCAAGTAATAACAACCAATAAAACAAACAAACAAACAAAAAAAAAGGAATGAAAAAGTGAGAAAAAGAACGAGTAAACATGAGTAAAAGACAGAACAACAACAGAATGGATGAGTGACTAAAAAGCAGGTCAGTGACTCATAATTTATAGAAAAGAACAATGAAATGTCACGAAAACTCAGCATCTTAGCACATTTAAAGATAAAGTCCTACACACTTGGGATATTTTCAGAAATGTTTAGGAGGGACTCTCCATTTTCACTCAAGTTGCAGTGCTGGACAATACCATGTTCTCACGATTCCCTATTAAATTACTGTCCCTATGATCTCATGATTTGGCCACATTCAACCCCTAGGGACACTCTGGCATCAATGGTACTATCTATTAATGACCAAATTTCAGCCAGTTCCACTATCAACTACGTGCCGGAAGATCTCATCTG
>JADBJO010003698.1:70000-72500 GCA_016801955.1 Conus betulinus | reverse complement strand
GTTTCTAAATATAAAAGCATATACAAGTGTGTTCCCTTGCCATGTACTTAAATAACTCGGTAACCCCAAACACACTTGTCATTATTTTTTCCAGTGATTTCACCAATGATCTGGTTCTGTAGCAACAATTTTTCACTCTGACACAGATAAACAGAGGGTGGATTCGAATACTTACTAGTAGTCACATGCAAGCTCCGGCGAAAGTGCCGGGACTTTTAAAGCAAAAAGAAGTTACGATTTTTTTTTCAGTATTATTCTGACATTTATAACTCCCAACAACGCATTATTTATTTCATTATAGTACAGCTGCTGCATTATCTTATGAAACATACACATTCAAGCGGATATTCTGAATTCTAAACCAAGCTACGCGTAGAAACGGTTTAGTGTACTTAGAGAACCCCATAAAAATCCTCTCTCGACTGACTGCAACTCTGGATTCTAAACCTGTTCAGCCACAGAGGAAATATCCTGAGTGAAGGCAAACCCAGAAAGACTGTTGCAAACAACACAAGTCTGTCAACGCTGAAACAGCGACGGCTTAATGGCTGTGCTGAATGGATGATCAAAAGGGCAGGAAGACGGAAAGGGTGCTAAGGATGTTGTGGAGGGTGACAGAGAGCAGCATGAACACGCGCCTTTGCATCTGAGGAAATGATCAGGAGGGAGAATATCATCAACTTTACCTGGGAAGCTAAACATGGGACTAAGAAGCACACACAGCTATTGATGAGAGAGAGAGAGAGAGAGAGAGAGAGAGAGAGAGAGAGAGAGAGAGAGACAGAGACAGAGACAGAGACAGAGACAGACAGAGACAGACAGACAGACAGACATAAAGACAGGCGAACAACAGACAATGAAGAAGAAACTTCAAAAACAGAGAGCAGACGATGACCACATCCCGAGCTGACAATACAAAGAACATTTCTTTGACATCAAGCGCTTTCAACCAATAATGTCTGAACAAAAGAGGATGTGGCCCAGAGGTTATGGTCCAATTATCAGAACAAAAAACTGCGAGGTGTATTATGGCTGCAAATGAACAGTTGCAACAATTTCAAACATTTAATCTATCACAAATGGATCTTCATCAAAATATCTGAAGCACACAGAAACATATTGTCAAAGCTGCCACATTTTATTTCTTTAAGCTTACAATCGACACCACCTATCAGAGACGGAAACAGATGGCGGGTTGGAAAAACTAATTTAACTGAACTGCTGGTTCTACAGCACGGATTTACGGTATAATCAAGGGTGCATGACCATGAGTCTTGTCATTTTAAAACGTATTGTTCATTTCATTTTCCTCTTTTTGTCAGAGGGCTTATGAACACCAATTATTGTAAAGGTAACTAGCTCAAACTTTCATTCAAAGCAAATAATTTCTCAATGTTATGTGTCATTCATAAACAAAGGCTGTGTCCCCCCCCCCCCCTCTCTCTCTCTCTCTCTCTCTCTGTTTATGTCTGTCTGTCTGTCTGTCTGTCTGTCTCTGTCTTCTCTTCTCTCTCTCTCTCTCTCTCTCTCTCCTCTCTCTCTCTCTCTCTCTCTCTCTCTCTCTCTCTCTCTCTCTCTCTCCTTGACCAGAGGTCGTCAGTACCGGTGACCTCGACGGAACCAAACCAAGGCCACAGACGTGGAGAGGACATCGAAATTGAGGTCACCATGAGAGCAGGGCATGAAGGGCCACAGAATTTGAGACTTTTTTTTTAAAATGCTGATCGATGAGAATGAGGATGATTAAGATGATGCTACGGATTTCCATTTCGGTCTGAGACTACATGACAGGGCTGTACTCTACGCTTCTTTTCGTAATATATCCCGCGTCAACCAGGCCCGAGAGATACAGGCACCTGCAGTGTTGGTCAAGAAATTTGAGCAACACTCTAAGAAACGTATCAATTAAGTGGATGAAACTCGACTGTGTGGTCCCAGTCTTCCCAACTGAGTCCGCAGCAAACTCAACACCGGGTAGGAGCCGGTCGGGGCAGAAAAACCCACATGACTTTGATGGGATTCGAACCGACGACCTCCCAGCCGGGAGTCCGCGACGCTAACCACTTCGCCACGGCGGCTGGTTCATTGTTTCATTTCTGTATCTTAGTGGCGGTTTTCAGACCAAAGCACATAACACGGTGAAGGTTTTTTTTTTTTTTTTTTTTTTTTTTTTTTTTTTTTTTAAGTACACGTATTATTGTGGGTCGCATACACTGTGCTTTTAAGATAATTCTGAGCAGGAGAAGAGGGAGAAGAAGAACATGATGGCGAAGATGGCTTTTTTCTGCAGAAGTAAGAAAATGTGCACTCACACATCAATGAACATTTTTTTTTTATTCACATGACTTGTTCTATTATTGCATTGTTGTTAAATATAGTGTATGATGTTGGTGTGGAGGGAGGGGGGGGGGGTACATGTCTGGTGGATAGAACTATTGACAAACGCCTTCAAAATAACATGAAAAGAAAATAATGGTTGAACACTAGAAAAGCAATTTGA
>JADBJO010003698.1:37500-57500 GCA_016801955.1 Conus betulinus | reverse complement strand
CTGCAATTCTCAGGGCTACAATTTGTCTGGACCATGCACCCTGGAGCCCCAGAGTCTGTCTTTATCGTGCTACTCCGGCATTTGAGTCACCTGATATGTCTTTGTATTTCTTGGTTCTACATGCATTTTGTACTGTCGTTCTGTCTTCAACGTAAACAAACAAAAAAAAAAAAAAAAAAAAAAAAAAAAAAAAAAAAAAAGTAGAGAAAAAAACAGTGCATGGGAGTATACAATCATGCACATGTTCTCTCCGTGTGTGTGTGGTGTGTGTGTGTGTGTGTGTGTGTGTGTGTGTGTGTGTGTGTGTGTGTGTGTGTGTGTGTGTGTGTGTGTGTGTGTGTGTATGTGTGTGCGTGTGTGTGTGTGTGTGTGTGTGTGTGTGTGTGTGTGCGTGCGTGCGTGCGTGCGTGCGTGCGTGCGTGAGTGAGTGCGTGCGTGCGTGCGTGCGTGCGTGCGTGCATGCGTGTGTGTGTGTGTGTGTGTGTGTGTGTGTGTGTGTGTGTGTGTGTGCGTGCGTGCGTGCGTGCGTGCGTGCGTGCGTGAAACGGTGAAAAGGGACCAAATCTATTGCAGACCAGCAATGATTCCGCCCCAGCTGGCACCGTCCGCTCCGTTGGCTCTGGAACAATTCCTGCCCACGCCAAAACAGTTCTTACCCACGCAAAGAGACTGCTCGTCACTGCTCTGCCCTCTAATTCAGATATTTCTGCGAGGGGACTGGAGCGGGGGAGTGAAATTAATGGCCTAGTGTCTGAATAATACATGCTTTCTCCTGCATAATGCAGCGTTTTTCTTTGGGTCATTACATACACAGAATAATAATAATAATAATAATAATAATAATAATAATAATAATAATATAATATGATGATGATGATGATGATGATGATGATGATGATGATGATGATGTGATGATAAATCTCTTCGCATATTCGGCCGCGCATATTATTGGTACGGTACCTCTTGTTCCCTTGATGAGAGTTACTGTCCTTGTTTTTTTTTTTTTTTTTTTTTAATCTTTGTGCACTTTTTTTTTTCTATTGGGTCATTACATACACAGAAAAAAAAAATCTTTACTATGTTCGGCCGCGCATACTGGTACGGTAATCCTTACTCCTATGATGAGAGTTACCGTACTTGTTTCCATTTGGTAATGGTGGTGGTGGTGGTAATGGTGGTACGTGTGTGTGTGTGTGTGTGTGTGTGTGTGTGTGTGTGTGTGTGTGTGTTGTTTGTTTTGGTTTAGTCGGTTGATGGGTGGGTTTCTGTTGTTTGTTTTTTGTTTTTTGTGGGTTTTTTTTTTACTTTTCCCTGCCTTGTTTCAGATTTTCTTGGGGTATTGTTTTTCTTTCTTTTCATGTATATACTGTAGTGTGGAGAACAGAGAAGGCCTAGCGGCCAAGACACTTGCATGGAGATTAAGACTCCAGTTCGGTTGTTCGAGTCTCAAACACAACGGTTTCTCTGTCGTTTTGTAAGATGCCTCACTTAGTAATCAGAGCGCTTCGCAACATTGGCTGGAAAGATAAACACAATGGAAAAAAATCAAAGAGATGTGGTCAGGGTGGCCATTGGCTAGTTTGAAATGGTCAAAACATGTACAGATACTGAAATGAATCAATCGTTAGAAATTGGATAGTTTCGTTAAAAAGGATGATGGTTATAGGGAACGTGTGTGTGTGTGTGTGTGTGTGTGTGTGTGTGTGTGTGTGTGTGTGTGTGTGTGTAAGCCCTGTCCAAACTTTACATGAAGGTTTCGTGCGTGAAAAACATGCATTAAAAAAGCCTTTAACGAACTGAAATCTCATTTCCCCTTTCAAAGAAGTGCAGGATCTCGAACGCCAGTGCCATTAATGCCACGAAAATAAAGCTCAAGCATATTGATGGCATGGTTACACATCGCCCCCCACATTCAGTGTGGCCACCTTCACCGTAGGATTAAATGCGGTCGCTTACACAAACATTTTTACTGTTCGTTAACCATGGGAAACTGCGAAATGGGAATAATCATTATCATCATCATCATCATTAATAACAAAGTGTATATAACAGGGAACAGTTACTCTCAAGGATAACAAGTATGCAAACCACAATAGAACTTCGAGATTACCGAGAGAGAGAGAGGGGGGGAGAGAGAGAGAGAGAGAGAGAGAGAGAGAGAGAGAGAGAGAGAGGAGAGAGAGAGAGAGAGAGAGAGGGGAGAGAGAGAGGGAGACAGAGGGAGGACAGACAGACAGACACAGACAGACAGACAGACAGACAGACAGTCAGTCAGAAGAGAGGGCAGTGCCATTGATAGTCCTTTCACTCTGGAAAACATCAGTGGTATGACCGTCACTGTGTTCTGTGTAAAGTGCAGACGTGCCGAGAGAAAACAGGCATTGTTCGAAAAATTGTGAGTGAGGGTAGGGGTGAGGACGAGTGGGGCAAAGGGAGTAAAGGAGGGAGAAAAACGGATTGGCAGGGGGTTTAGTATTTTGAAGAATGTTAGAGCCAGCACACACACACACACACACACACACACACACACACACACACACACACACACACACACACAATGTTAGAGCCAGCACACACACACACACACACACACACACACACACACACACACACACTACGTGCCATGGGTCGCTCGGTCTTCACTTAGTCTTTGTTCTGCCCGTCAATTCCTATCGTTTCTAACTTCTTTCTATCTATGTTAGTTGTGATTTAAAGTTGCTTTGCAGCGCTGATAAGGTCCCCGTGGTCTGCCTGGCCATTAACAGCAAGTCTTCTCCTTGCAACGAGCATTTTCAGGGGAATACAGCAACATGGCTGTTGCTGTCAATCAGATGTGCAGTAAGTCATACTCACTCTGACAACACACGTTTGATGGTGTCTGTCTTCCAGTTCAAAGGGAGACATCGTGATGTTTTCAAAGTACAGAGTTCAGCCACTTTTCTAACAGTAGACAGCGGGCCTGTGGCAGGCGTGTTGAACGATTTTCTTGTGGAGGAAAACAACTGGTGAGGTTTTACCTGCGCTGTTAAACCTACATTCTGACGGAAATCAAATCAGGCAAAGGAGGTTGAGAGAGAGAGAGAGAGAGAGAGAGAGAGAGAGAGAGAGAGAGAGAGAGAGAGAGAGAGAGAGCACTCTGATTTTAATTTTTTTTTTATTGTAAGGCCACCGACCTGTATACAATGGGTACACATTTGCTGATAATAAAATGAAAAGGGGATACGGGTCATCAGCTAAGGAAGTAATTTCTTCCCAGAAACACACAAGCAAACGCTTACAAGGGGGAAGAATTCAAGAAAA
This sequence comes from Conus betulinus, assembly GCA_016801955.1. Taxonomy (NCBI): domain Eukaryota; kingdom Metazoa; phylum Mollusca; class Gastropoda; order Neogastropoda; family Conidae; genus Conus; species Conus betulinus. The sequence goes on along the minus strand of JADBJO010003698.1, from coordinate 54,200 downwards.
CAAAGCGAGATAAACAAAAATATTTTCACTTGCGTATGAAACCAATGACAACCATATTCATATATCTAGTTTCTGTTCATAAAATTCATGTCTAGTTCAGTGAATAAAAGATATAGATTATCAAATTTCTAAGGATCATTATAAGAGAGAGAGAGAGAGAGAGAGAGAGAGGGGACCGACGACAACAAAAACGACAAGAACAAAACAATAACATAACAAGGGCAGTATCATCTTGTTCTTCATCATCAATGATTTCATCTCAATTAGTCACTTCTTTTGATTACTTGATGATTTATTTTTGGATAACTTGCTGGGTGAAGACTTTTTCTCTCAGAAAGTAAATGATCATTTTGCATCAGACTATCCCCTAGGGTCGACCTGTCAGTAAAGCCACCATGGTGAGAGTTCACAGCCGTGCAGCCCTTGGCTCATGATTTGGAAACTGGAGCAGTATTCTCCACACCTGCAAAGGGCACCGGTTCCACGCTCCAAAATTCAATGCGCACATCGTCATTTCCTTCTGATGATATAAAGATGACTCACAGAGACTTCTACACTCCAGACAAAATCAATGGCTCACACCCACCACGTAGTCTTTCCTTCTCTACTCTCTTCCACTTGCGTTCTTCTCCATGGAAAGCAAACACAATAGGCAACATGTCAAATCCAGTAATCGATTTCCCACCCATTTTTATTTATTTTACTATAGTAATGCCATGTTGGTTCTTCTTTTGAAAAAAAAAAAAAAAAAACTGGTGAACACAGTTAACTGTGACGGTGAGAATGTTCTCTGAGCAATAAAAAAAATAAAAAAAAAATAACAGGCACTTCACACTGTGGAAATTGTGGGCCTTGGACAGTCAAGGACTAAAAATAACAGGCACTACACACTATGGAAACTGTGGACCTTGGACAGTCAAGGACGTGGATTGTGAGCACAGTTCTTTGGGGACACAGCAATCTTTCACACACCAGGCTACGGCTGCTAACTTAACTACACAGGGCTTTGACCACTGGTCAGGTCATGGAGATTATAGCTCAAGCGACCATAGAGGCCATACATGGCTCTTGACTACCAGAGGATTGGCCATGGTGTTACAGGCAATTTCCCACCTTGTATAGTAAGGCCTTGGACATGACTAACATTTCAAACAATTGCCAATGACGTATAAAATCCTGTGAGAACAGTTATGATATATAGTTAGCTTGGCATCGTGGAAATCAATTAAGAATTGTTGGCTTTGAGCATTGACCTAGGACACGACAGTAATGTTTTTGATTTAAATGACCTTGGACGCAAATTACAAATGGCTTGGACATTGGACGCACGTGGCATCTGGCTCAGCAGGCTTTTTGACGCTGCCAGATTTGAAATAATAGACTTGAACAGCTTGTCTCAGGCGCAGTAGCCTCAGGCTCAGAGACCTTTGGCCTTGATTATTGTGGGCATTGGACACAATATAACTTAGAGACCTTTGGTCTTGATTATTGTAGGCATTGGACACAATATAACTTAGAGACCGTTGGCATTGGTTATTGTGGGCATTGGACATAATATAACTTAAAGACCTTTAGCCGTGGTCATTGTGGGCATTGGACATAATATAACTTAGAGACCTTACGTCTTGGTCATTGTGGGCATAACTTAGAGACCTTTGGCGTTGGTTATTGTGGGCATTGGACACAATATAACTTAGAGACCTTTGGCCTTGGTGATTGCGTGGCATTGGACTCAACATAACTTGAAGACCTTTGGCCTTGGGTATCGTGGGCATTGGACACAATATAACTTAGAGACCTTTGGCGTTGGGTATTGAGGGCATTGAACACAATATAACTTAGAGACATTGGTGTTGGGTATTGTGGGCATTGGACACAGTATAACTTAGAGACCTTTGGCGTTGGGTATTGAGGGCATTGAACAACACAATATAACTTAGAGACATTTGGTGTTGGGTATTTTGGGCATTGGACACAATATAACTTAGACACCTTTGGCGTTGGGTATTGTGGGCATTGGACACAGTATAACTTAGAGACCTTTGGCCTTGGTTATTGCGGGGTATGGGGCTCAACATGACTTGGAGACCTTTGGCCTTGGGTATTGTGCGCATCGGACATAATATAACTGGGATTCACGGAATCAGCAGGGGGGAAAGCGAGGGAAGAGTGAAGGCCGATGGCTGCGGTTGGGGGAAAAGCATATATGGGACACAAAAGGTCTGGCACACCACTTTCTTGAGACAGAGGACCTGTGACATCTAGGGTCGCACACCAAGGGACACAAAACAGCTGTATACTACAAGACCGATTTCCTAAATCATCTTCGTATAATGTAGTTCAAAAGTAGCCTTGACGAAGCTTTTGGCAATGAGGAATCTCCAAAATCATCCGTCCTCACTCATGATTAATGCAGTGTTGGCATTTTAACCACCCAGTCTTTAATCCTCTTCATCTGTCTGCCCTGGCTCTTCAATGTGTCACAGTATGCTGTAGAATGTATTTGGTCAAGTCGAAGTCGTAAGGATAAAACATTCCCCCACCAGGCAAGCTAACAGCTCTTGGTCAGCCAGCTGCAGGAATCAGTGTTGCCTGCCCGCCAGTGTGTTGGCTTGCTGCTTGATGTGGTCATTTCTCTTGTATAGAATTTGCCCAGAATTCTTCCAAAGCATTTATTCTTGAGCGCTAAAAGTGTTCATAAGATGTCTATCTGGCAAACATACATACACACACACACACACACGCACGCACGCACGCACGCACGCACGCACGCACGCACGCACGCACGCACGCACACACACACACACACACACACACACACACACACACACACAAATCGGCGAATTGTCCTCTTGTCGTGATAAGAGATCAGAATGAGGGTAATGGCGTGAATGCTGTGGTCTTCCATACTAGATTCAGATCTCGTGACAAGGTTTTACTTCGTGCTTCCCTCAATAATGTTTATTGCACATCACAGCGTCATCTGTATTCCTGGAATTCAGACATCTACCGTGTTGGTAACATATTGAACGAAGCCATTTTTTGATACACCCAAGTGAATTATTAAGTAACATTCCGAAAAAAAAAGAGTGCAGTTCTGAAGCACCATTGCCCAAATCCCCAGAGTTTCAGCCATATATTTCGGCAGATAAACATCAAATTTCATTTGCTTTGCAACATCAGGGATTATCACCGTTTATCTTTTCCCTGCTGGGACTATGTGCAATATTCCTCTTTTCAACAATCTCCATTTGGTTGCTGTCACATTGAATAATTCGTCTGTGAAAAGAAAATTGAAAATACGATTGTGGCTAATCATGCAAAAGTTTAACTTATTTTGGTTTTAAGATAAAAAGGGAGTATTTCTGTCTATCTCTCTCCCCGTTCACATCTCTCTCTCTCTCTCTCTCTCTCTCTCTCTCTCTCTCTCTCTCTCTCTCTCTCTCTGCCTTTGCCCCCATCCCCTCCCTCCATACCCACCATCACATTCTCTCTTGACACTTCTTTACACTGTTGTTCTGTTTTTTTTATTGCATGCAGCTTTTAGTTCTTTCGTTTGTCTGATTGCTTTAGTGGAACACCGTTTGGGTGGTATTTCCATGAGCAAATGAGTATTGGCGATTGACTTTTTTTTTTTTTTATTTTTCACAATTGTGATCAAATAGCTACTACACTTCTATGATTCGATTCTTACGTCATATATCTGTCCACACTGATAGTTTTTTTTTTTTTTAATACATTCAACTATTCATATCTATATCTATATATATCTATATATATATATATATATATATATATATATATTAAATATGTATGTGTGTGCGTGCGTGCGTGTGTGTGTGTGTGCCTGCGCGCGCGCGCGTGTGTGTGTGTGTGTGTGTGTGTGTGTGTGTGTGTGTGTGTGTGTGTGTGTGTGTGTGTGTGTGTGTGTGTGTGTGTGTGTGTGTGTGTGTGTGTGCAAAGCAAGTTTATGAGGCAACCCTAAAGGTTCGATTAGCCTGACTTACAAAAAGAGGCAGGGGGCGGGGGGGGACAAAAGAGTAACAAACGAGATTAAGCAAAAGTAATGTTTCCTCCCACGGGGGCATTCTAACATGTTCATAACCGCACACACACACACACACACACACACACACACACACACACACACACACACACACACACACATACACACACGCGCGCGCGCGCGCGCGCGCACACACACACACACACACACACACACACACTCGCAACTGCTATGCATTTCGGGCATTTTTGTGTATGTTTTGCTTTGCAGCACTGATGTGGCCGCCGTGGGGCAGCTTAGCTATTAAACAGATGTCTTCTCCTTGACACAAACATTTTCGTGAAAGCACAGCAACATAGCTCTGGCGTTTATCAGACCTGCAGAAAGCCATTCTCAGTCTGAGAACATCCATGTCGATCTAGTCTGTCTTCGATTCCGTGGAAGACAGTGTCATGTTTTGAAGCACAGAACTCAACAACTGTTTTCACGGTAGATGGTGGACTTTTGACAGCCATGTCGATCGATTATTTTGTGGGGAAGAAAAAAAGGGATAGCTAGCTATGTTTTATCTCCGCTGTTAAACCTGCAACTTGATGGTAGTCAAACTGGACGAAGTGGAGAGAGAGAGAGAGAGAGAGAGAGAGAGAGAGAGAGAGAGAGAGAGAGAGAGAGAGAGAGAGAGACAGACAGACAGACAGACAGACAGACAGAGAGTGTGATGGGGGAGGGTGGGGGGAACGGATCGACATCTTCTTAGCTTCCAACAGCCTCAGTGCCAGATAAGTAATTCACTACCTCCTTGGACGAATATAAAAAAAAAAAAAAAAAAAAAACCAAACAAACAAACAAAAGGAAGAAGAAGAAGTATCACAACACACCATACCGATTGAGTAAAGACAAAAACACGCGTACACTGCTATGGCAACCAGATAAACTGTACCTGGACTCTGAAGCGATCTGAAGCGATCAAAGCCAAGTGAATTTTCGTTATTTTGTTCGTTTTTGTCTCACCTGAAGAAGACCTAAGAGGTCGAAACGCGTTGTGTTTTGTCTTATGACTCGTTTGTCCACGTTTTTCTGGGCGATTTCGCTGACATTTATTTAAGATCTACCTGAAGTGACATTACACACACACACACACACACACACACACACACACACATACATATATATATATATATATCTTTGCAAATACGTGATGAACAAATGGATGTGGTGTTTGGGAAAATTGATATAAGGCATATGACTATCCAGCTATGATTTTGCAAGTGTACAAGTCTGCCGTTATTTCATTTTTATGCTTTTCTCTCTTTTTTTGTGAGATGTATTTATATTTTTTACATTCATCACTGGCTATCAACCCAATTCATCAGTTTTGATTAGATATTATTTTTTTCTTCTTATTTGCATCTGCAGTAAATTTAATGAGCAATATAACGATTTCTGTATTGTCAGATGCAAGGATGGTTACGGAATCGTGTATTTTGGGAACAGGAAAAGGAAGCAAATTACAATTTCTTTTATCATGTATACGTCTTAATAGCGTTTCTTTACTTCTTGCTGTATCCTTTGTTCATATATTAGTACCATGCCAGATCTTCAACATGGTGTCGTAAATGTTCACTTTTCAATTTTTTTCCCCCATCATTTCGTTAATCTTTTTGGTGTACTATAATATATAGTACGCCAAACAGATCCACTAAATAATGGTCAGTTACTACTGTGTTTGTCTGTTTTGTCATTTTGTTTTTATAATAGTGCTAGGTAAACAAAGACATTAATTAATAAAATCTACAGAATTGTTCCTGGTTGCAAACGTGCATGCTTCCATGTACATACTTTTTCGTTCATGAAAGAACATAACACCATTAAAGCGACTTTAAAGAAAAAAAGAGAAAAAGAAAAAAAAAAAAAAAGAAAACCCAATGTTTATGAAAGAGGAATTTGTAAGAGAGATACAATATCATTTAAATGTTATTTGAAATCAGTATGTATGGAGATATCATTCCTGGTTACGTATTTAACATGAAAACAACTCTCATATGGCTTGATCATTTTGTCCCCAATTATCTCTCGAGATGTCTGTCTCTCTTGGGTAACTATCCTGTCACTTGCCAATGTTGTGTTCCTTCTTTCCTTGTTTACTGATTTTTCTATGCGGTGGGCTAGATTGTATCTGCCCGCGGCTCTCTCGCCTGTCTGTTTGTTTGTCTGTTTGTCAGTGTCCACAACGGCATCACGCACAGGCAGGCACGCACACAATCAAGGAGTGTCCCCGGGGTCATTTTTGCTGCGGTTGTATCTTTGCTTTTCTTCCTTATTATTTTGGGTTTGTTTTGTTGTCATTCTTCTCCCAAGGCTCATTAAGGTGATCAAGAAAATGTCGTTCGTTTTTTCCTTGTTCTTTCTTGCCCTTCCTCCTCTTTCACTTCAGAACTAGTTCTTGTCTCGTCACACCAGTGTTTCTCGGTGCCAGACGTGACCCGCTCGGTCCGTGGTACGCCTCTCGCCCTGGTGCAGCGCCACCCCATTCTTTATGATGATGCCATTTGTAGAATTGCTTCTTTCTTATCACCGTGGGTGTGTGTCTACTGGGGTTTTGATTCGGAGCAAACTCTGTGTGTGTGTGTGTGTGTGTGTGTGTGTGTGTGTGTGTGTGTGTTTCTCTGTGGAAACAATTAAATGCGAGAGATGGACATTGTGCACTGGGTGTTCTATGCAACCTAGTATCGTCACAAATAAAATGTACTTATTTTCACATACCCGTAATACTTTTTTGTCGGTCAAGAAAATTCCCACAACTATTATCGTGAATTTCTCTAAAGAATATGAATAGTTTCGTTTGAAAATAATACGTTTGACGTAAAAACATCCAATCGTCACGTGAAAACCATTGCAACAAGAATTTCACGTAATAATCAGCTGTTTTCAATGTGTTACCTACCGAAAATGACTTATTTCATGCGATGACAGCTAATTGTATACAACGGTTAGCTGCTTTTAAATGCGTTTGGATGTTTCAATGTGATAAGTATCTGTTTACGTATGAAAATATAGCTTATTACCCGATAGATAGATATGTTAGCATATAGATAACAGCTTAGCCATAACATCTCTTTATTTGCGTGAATAAGTCATAAACACCATAAACTCTCGTTCAGCCATAAACACCATAACATCTCTTTATTGTGTGTGAATCAGTCACAAACACCATAACATCTCTTAATTTGTGCGAATCAGTCATAAACACCATAACATCTCTTTATTTGTGTGAATCAGTCACAAACACACCATAACATCTCTTTATTTGTGTGACAGTCATAAACACCATAACATCTCTTTATTTGTGTGAATCAGTCATAAACACCATAACATCTCTTTATTGTATGAATGTCATAAATAAACACTATTTGGACATCAAAGCAGGAGGCTGGCCTTTCGCCGTTTGTTTTCCAAGAAAACCCAGTGAAAGATAGAAAGAGAAGTTGAAAAAAGAAGAAGAAAAAATAACAGAAAAAAAAAAAACCTAGACTGTTAGATATGTAACTTCATAGACGATGTCTATCCTATCCCAAGACGATCCCCTGTCCTCTATCTCCTTCTCACCAAGAGTCACCCCCCCCCCCCTCCCCTCCTCCCCCCCCCCCCCCCCCCCCCCCCCCCCCCCTCCCCCCCCACCCCCCCCCCCCCACCCCCCCCGCCTCCACCCCCCCCACCCCCCCCCTCCCCCCCCCCCACCCCACACACCCCCCCCCACCCCCCCACACCCACACAACACATAATAAACCATTTCTTTTTCCATCCCCCTGCCCCCCTCCCTTTCAACACAATCCCCTTCCCAACTTTTTTTTTTTTTGTTTTCGTGGTGTGTCTTGCAACATCGGCCGATTTCCGCTTGGACCTCAACTGTCCTCTTAGTGTAGTTCAGGTGCTTTCAAACCAAAACAAAAAAAAAAACAAACAAAAAAAAAAACACCAAAAAAAACCGCAGTTCAGTTTCAAGCCCTCATAGTCGATGTGAGCTCGCTGTGTCGCGTGTACTGTAGGTTAAGACCCCCGCACGCAAAGGTGAAAGTGAGAAGGAAACATGCATTTTTACCTCGTCCGTAGCTTTCTTTTTTGTTTTGTTTGTTTTGTTGTGTTGTTGTTGTTGTTTGGTTGGATTTTCTTTCTTTCTTTTGATGTTCAGTTTGTATTTGTTTGTTTTTCAGCTGAAGATGGAAGGGAGGGAAGAGGAGTTTGCCTAGAATGTAAGCCAGAATATTCAAGAACCTTGAATCCCTGCGCCGTTCCATTTGGCTTTTTGATGCTTGTACGTCCAGGTCGATCGATTTCTTTGATGCGTACGTCCAGGTCTTTTTATTCATCTTTTTTTTTTTGCTCTTCCCCGACCGATACCATTTCCTCCCCCCCCTTCTTCCAAACCCCTTACCTCCACACTTTTTTCGTCTGCTTCCTGCTCCTCTCCTTCTTCACCTCCTCCTTCTCCTTCTCTCCTTCTCCTTCCTCCTCCTCCTCCTCTGCTCTCCTCTACTAATCTCGCTTGAGCGCTGGGAGGCGGGGCAGGAGAGGTAGCATGGGAGCGTTGATAACTACAGAGAGCATGTTTCATCTTCTTGAGGGCTCGCGTCGAACATGGATGACAGAATCAAGGGCAAGCGTAAGGGGAATAAAGAACGAGTTCATTTTTCGTTGAGTTCATGAGCCGTTGCAGGAATGGGAGCTTTGTATTCAAGGAAATCGAGCGTTTGAGGGCGGTCGCTGATATTCAAAGGGAATCGATGGGCAGATCGTCTCTCCCTCAGAATCAAGGGCAGCGTTAAGGGGGACGTAAGGAAGAGCTTCATATTCCCCTTTGTGCTGCCGTCTTCCGCTCTCTGATCTGCTTCCTTCTCCTCTCTCTCTCTCTCTCTCTCTCTCTCTCCTCTCTCTCTCTCTCTCTCTGTGTGTGTCTCTCTGTGTTCTATGTCTACTCTCTCTCTCTCTCTCTCTCTCTCTCTCTCTCTCTCTCTCTCTGTCTGCCTCTATAATAATGCTAATAATGTCTACGTGCCTGCTGGCCCGCCTGCCTGTCCGTCTCGGACCGTCCGTCTGTCTATCTGTCTGTGTGTCTGTGTGTCCTGAATGTCTTAATCTGTGGGGCTGGTGGCCCGGTTAGTCCGACGTTTCGATAGGTCCGACACATCGGTAGTCCGACATCCCACGTTTCAGATGTTTCGATAATCCGACCCTAATAATGTAAGAAAAAAGTAGCGATAGACCCAGACCGATCCCACGATTCCGACAATTCCAACTCGCTTCGATAATGTCCGACACACAACCCCGGTTTTATAAAAAAAATCGTCCCCGTTTAGTTCAATGTTTCGAAGATGTGAAACATTTGTTCGGAAAATTCCACACTACGCTTCGAAAAATGAAAGATGTTCACCATTTTATGTTTCCATTTGTCGTTGAATGTGATGTCGAACTATTGGCACAAAATAAAACATTACAACACAAGTGTCGTTGATCCGACAAAATTGTCGGATTGTCGAAACGTCGGAAATCATGATTTGTCGAACTATCGAAAATCGTCGGGAATCGTGAAGTGTCGCGGCACTGGAGCGGACTATCGGACCCAAACCTAAGAGAGGTGAGATATCTGGTGTTGGGGAGAGGGAGAGACAGACACACAGACAGATAGATATCTCACCTCTCTTATACCGCCCCCCCCCTCCGCCCCCCCCCCCCCACCCCCCCCCCCCCTCTCTCTCTCTCTCTCTCACTTCAATGTCTGCCTGTCTGTATCTCCAGCAAGAATCCAGCTAAATTTCTTCTGCCTCCTCTCCTCCTCCTCCTCCTCCTCTTCCTCCTCCTCCTCCTCCTCCTCCTCCTCTATCTTCTTCTTCTTCTTCTTCTTCTTCTTCTTCTTCTTTTTCTTCTTCTTCTTCATCTCTTATCTATCATCCGAAGTAAATGCTCTAGTCAGATTTAGAATCCGGACTCCGGATAGCCAGAAGCTTCATATTCCAAAGGTAGCCTGTTGTGTTATCCCTGGACTGTCGACAATAGTAACAACAGTCGTGGAACATGGCCGAATGAACTGAGGTTCTCTACACATGTATACACACGCGCGCGCGCGCGTGCGCGCACGCACGCACGCATGCACGCACACTCACACACACACACACACACACACACACACACACACACACACACACCACGCACGCACGCATGCACCCACACACGCACGCACGCACGCACGCACGCGCGCGCACACACACACACACACACATGAATGCTTATCTCCCCCTATTTCTTCACTCTAAGACATAGGAGCAAGATTTGTTTTATAATTGAATATTTCTTGCAATCTTTCCAACACCAAGCTGCTCTGTAAGTTGCTGGAGTGGTGCTCGGTTACTTATCCTTGGCATTTATTAGTCAGCTATAATATAGTCCCTTGCGGATTCATTCCAAGAACTGGCCCTCAGCACTTGTGTCTTAAAAGGTTATCTTTTTATATTTTTCTACTTTTCACTAGAAAATGTAGCTTGTTTTGCTCTTTCATGATTTTCTTTTGTTTTTAGGTGGCACCTTTGGTTGTGTTTTTTTGAAAACTCAACAAACATACTATGGTATTGCACACCAGCCTTATTCTGGGATAGTATTCTTCTTAAAACCGAAAAGGCAGTGGCATTAATTATCATTTTTCACGATCAGCAAGGACAAAACCATCTACACAAAACGTCAAAAGAATTACAATCAACAGTTTAATTTCAACAGTATTACAATAAGCAGCTTGATTTCATTCAGGATTAAAGAAAAGCACGGAAAGAAAAGTTGGTCAGAATTGGAAAAACGTATACGGGCAGCCGCGCGCCCAAAACAAGCGCGGGCGCAGACACGCGCGCGCACGCACATACAAAAGAAATGCAGGTTACTGTAAAATATAAAGTAAAAAGGGAAAAGAAAAACAAAAAAATAGAGAAAGGAATAGAAAAAAAAAAGGAGTTATGAGAGTCATGTCCAACCGGTTCGGTCGCTCGTTTTGAAAGCAATTCCTGAAGCTACGAAAAGCATTGAAAGAAAATGTCTTGGAACCAGGAATCGCATTTTTTCCCGTCTTTCAGAGAGAGACAGGCAGTACAAAGAGTGAAAACGAACGAATTTTATTTTAAGAAGGTAATTGTGGAATAAGTATAAATACTTTTCCACATCCCGCCCTCTGGGCAAGAACAAAAACGTGTAAGTTGTAAGAATGAAATATTAAACAAGATATATTATAAAAAATGCAAGAAATAATACATTAATAAATGTGAGGAAAACATCCAATTAACAACAAATGAGCGGGGTAAGGAAAGAGAGAGAGAGGGAAAGATAGAGGAGGTGGAGAGGAGTAGAGAGAGAGAGACCAACTGACAGATCGATCGACAAATAGTCAGGCGGGAGAGAGACTAGGAAATCAAAAGGATAAACACACTCGCCCGCTTGAAACGCAGAATAAAATGAAAGGTTGAGAAGAAGAAGAATTCATAGAAAAAAAAAAACAGAACGATTTATGACTTTTGGTATAGAATAGGGTCAAATTTGAAACATCCAGGATGCACCTTAGCCTGGGAATGACCAATACAACTGGGGGTGAAGTGGAGTCAGATCTTAGACATTCATCAAATACTTGAGAAAACTCGACTGGAATTTCTTAAAGTTTGATCCGTTTCTTAGTTCTTGAGGGATACGATTCCATAGCCATTTTCTGGAATATACTCGCTTGGATTTGTACAAGATAACCGTTGCAAAGGCGAGGTGCATTTTATGTGAATGTCGGTAGTCGTTGAAACTGGAAATATTTGTTGATAAAAATGCTGCATTTCAATGGCGTATCTCATGCACTGGGAGTCCTTTATGACGATGACTTACCCAACATTACTTTGACAGCTGTTTTGTGAATGCTAACCAATGGTCTAAGTAAATTGTTGCTAGCGGAGTCCCAAAGTGCTGAAGCATAGGCAATAATAAGCTGAATATAGAGTGAAAAAAACGATGTTCTTGCATGCAAATTTAAGAAGTTCTTAATCTTTTTCAGTAGATATAGTATTCCTACAAACGTTTCTGGATAAAAAGTTCGAAGTGTTCTGAACAGGACTGATTATTATCTATTGTTTATCCCAAGACTTTGCGACTGGAAACTTCTTTGAGTTTTCCATTAGAAATGCAATGTCCTGGTAGATTCTGGGTACGATTTGACATTTCTGTCTTGTAGCTATCATCGTAAATTTAGATTTCTGAGAATGGAGAGCCGTGTGATTAAACTATGTCCATTTAAGCAAAATATCGATGTTTTTTTGGATGTCATTGTAAACCTGTTTGGTGTTACAGAGCAGTGCACCCACGCCGCTCATTCCGACCCCCCGTCCACAGCCACAGCCCGTCGGCCCCGCCGCAGCCCCGGCACCGGCAATCCACAGGGAGCAGTCAGTGTCAAGTCGTCAAGAGGCACCCACCGGAGGAGACACTGCACTGCTGCCGAGTCACTTCAGTGGTGTTCAGTGGCGCCTGTTCTGATCTAACATACGCAGGACACCACCTACTAAGCCCCCTACTGACGACAATAATTGCTTAGTCGCGGAGCCGGCGTGAGTGAGCTCTCCCTCCGGAGGGCGCCACCACGTCCGTCCAACGACAGCCCCCATGGACTCGCCGATACCGGTGACCCCGACGGAACCAAACCAAGGCCACAGACGTGGAGAGGACATCGAAACTGAGGTCACACATGAGAGCAGGGCATGAAGGGCCACAGAATTTGAGACTTTTTTTTTTATGCTGATCGATGAGAATGAGGATGATTATGAGATGATGCTACGGATTTCCATTTCGGTCTGAGACTACATGACAGGGCTGTACTCTACGCTTCCTTTCATAATATATATCCCGGCGTCAACCAGGCCCGAGAGATACAGACACCTGCAGTGTTGGTCAGGAAAATTTGAGCAACACTCTCAGAAACGCATCCATTAAGTGGATGAAAACTCGACTGTGTGGTCCCAGTCTTCCCAACTGAGTCCGCAGCAACTCAACTCTGGTAGGAGCCGGTCGGGGCAGAAAAACCCACATGACTTCTGATGGGATTCGAACCCCCGACCTCCCAGCCGATTTAAATGTGTTTACAGATACAATTTATTGTCTGTTGGAAAGAAAAGAGCAAATAAATTTCAGTGCTTTGAAAGATAGCTTATAAATTCCTAGTTTTCTGAGCTAAAATTCATGGCTTATGACATCCAAAACTTAAGCAAAATTTTAAAGAAAAGCTCCTGACAATTGCTTGCTATTCATGTTCAAAAGCCGTCTGTCTATTACTTGGGTAAGTGCTGTGTGGTACGAATTAATTTCTCTGAATCCCAATTGATTTGGATGATTTAAAGCATATTCTATTTTACGGATAAGGATATGTCTATTAATATAATACTAATGGCTTCGGAAGAACAGGGAAAAAATTGAGATATGTCTGTAATTTGATCGATCATTAGTCTTTCCTGATTTGTACATTGGTATAATAGTTGCTTTTTAAAGGTATCTAGAAAACATTGTTCGTCTATTCAGAGGTTATGAATATAAGTTTCAAGTTTCTGCGATAACAGGCGCAGAGGCGAAAGGATTTTTACCATCTAAGCCATCAATGCCACAAGTGGCTGGCTGTTTTTAATCGCCTGTCACGTGAAAACACAATGCACATCTAAAGGGCTGATATCTAAATCTTAATGGATATGCTTCCGCTGCAATGTTTCTGCAGTTCTTCTAGGTCCTTATCTTTCTTAAATCATTTGGTCTGCTATGTTGAAAAATGGTGATTTAGTTTACTAGCGGATATATCATACGGTATATTTAAAGGAGAGGAAAGTTTTATGTTTTAAATCTATGAATAGCTTTCCATACAGATTTGCTAACTTTCTTTTCGTTGATTAGTTTTTAAAAAATATTTCTTTTTCTCAGCTCTAATGAGAGAAGTTACTTTTTTTCTTAGCTTTTCATGTTCTTTCCGCGGTCCATTTTAACAGGTATTGTCTTTGGTGAATAGCGTTATGTATTTCATTGTTAGCCCGGACGTTTCATCCGATGCTTGATTTTTTTTTTTTTTTGTTTTTTTTTTTTTTTTTTTTTTTTTTTTTGAGCGGAGCATATTTGTTGTGTGGACACTATAGAAAATGAAGTACCAAACAGCCTGATTAGGTTCTGCATGTTGATACACTTTTGGTATTGCAGAAAATGAAGAGGCAGACAGACTCTCGAAAGCGGGCAGCCAACAAGACCAAATAGCCCCTGCTGTATCCTACAGAGAGGCGAAGACCATCGTCCGCAGCCAGTTCAGGACAGCGTGGAGAGAAAAAGACTACAGGTGGAGGTAGAGAAGGATGACATTCACCATCTTGAGCGTGCCCACAAGTCGCCATCTTCAGACTAAGAACTGGACACTGTCAGTTGCTCTCCCACCTCTATCGCCTGAACATATCGCACACAGATGAGTGCCCATGTGGCACTGGCCCACAAAACCCAGCCCACGTACTTCAGTCCTGTCCCACTTTATACAGCCTGAGTTTTGGCCCGGTGCAGTGGAACTCCAAGAAAAGCTGTAGGGAACGGCAGACTCACTGCGACGGACCGCTGACTTTGCCCAAGCTACCGGACTTTGTATCTGACCAGCATGACCAGGGAATGAAGAAGAAGAAAGAAGAAGAAGAAGAAGAAGAAGAAGAAGAAGAAGATACACTTCATTTAAAGACTAGTGTATAAGGTCTGAGAGAAATGTATGGCAACTGAATTTGGAAAAGTTTCTAAATATGGTTTTTGACCTCAGGAATTCTTGTGCCCCTTTTTTTTTTTGACCAAATGCAACATTTCGGGAAGTGATCACTGCAGGAACATTTGTCTTAAGGATTGTCTCTGGATTTGTAACATATAAATGATCTATCAGCGTTTCAGAATTCTTAGTTACCATTGTAGCCGTTTTTATTAGCTGTGTGAGACCATGTGACTCAAAAAACCAGTTTCATTGTTTGTTCACATTTAGTAGATCTATATTAAAAATCCCTAATATCATGATATCTTTGGATTTATCTTATCGCTTTCCATCATTAACATGAAATGGTCAATCCAGTCGACATACTCAGCTGGGTTTCTGTATAGACTAAAATTTAAGCTCAATCCAGACTGTTTTTACGCTTAAGTTGTTCTAAAAATTCTATCCTTTTGAATATTGATGACTGATTAGAATATACATATTGCCAGATTCTATGCTTTTTTAAGATCCTTTCGAGCGACAATATAACCTGGTATCGCAGTTAGATATAAGACTGGACAAACGCGATTCCGAAAATCCAAATATATGATAATTTTTCCCCGAATTAGATATGACTGATGATATTTCAGTCATCTTAGTAATGGCATGGTTGACATTGAGATGTCCAACTCTTCGTCCATCTCCTTTCCGCAAGGGGTTATTATCACGTGCCATATGCAATATGGTCAATATTATATCAAAGAAAGCGCAAAATATTAACGAGCAGACAAACCTCGTACAGACCAGAAAACAAGTTCTTGATAGAAAAGAATACCAAACGAAACTCTCGAGGTAAATTGGATGACAAAATAATAACAGTAATGACAACACTTCAAAAGCAGTGAATACTGACAAAGGACAAAGAGAAAGTAATCCGAAAAGTAAAAAGACGAAAAATTTTACGAAGAATATTTTAACATAATTCAATTATATTGTCAATCCAAATCGACTCTTCCGGATCCGTGTCACACCATGTCATGCCGCCGCATTTCATAAACACACACACACAAACATACATTTCCACACACACACATACACACACACACACACACACACACACACACACACACACGCGCACACGCGCACGCACACACACGCACGCACGCACGCACACGCACGCACATACACACGCACACATACGCACACGCACACAGACGCACGCACACACACACACACACACACACACACACACAAACCGCCGCACACGCGCACACATATGTGCGTGCACAAGTGAGTAATAAATATTAACATAAGCGACGTCACTGATGTTGACTGCGACAAATGAATGCTTTTGGGACAATGCTGCGACGCCATCTTACACAAATCAAGAGCATAGACATTTATACCAGGAGCCGTATGATGAGACCTTTGAAATCAGAACTGTTTTCTGAAGGCGTGCTGGATTTGGGAGGAAAGGGGAATCTTCATTAGAATGATAACGTTCGTGACTGAAATGGTTAGATGGGGTAGGGTTCTGTCTGTTCTGTTCATGTCATTGAGGAAAGGGGGTTCTTGGAAGAAAGTGATCTGTAGAACATGGATCCGACTGATTTGGTCAGGGACTTAAAGATGGGTCATGAAAAAAGATGAAGGATTTGGGTAATTGGGTTTTTGGGTGTGTGTGTGTGTGTGTGTGTGTGGGGGTGGGGGGGGGGGAGGGGGGGGGGGGGGGGGGGGGGGGGGTATGGAATCAGGGGGACAGGTGGGGGTTTGCCAGGAATATATTTCCTGGGTATCTTGATGGGCATGCACTGGTAATGGGTCTCTTGAAGGATTGTGTCGTGCGGTATTTCTTTCGAAATTACAAGGTATGGAAATCAGTTTGACAGGTGTATTGTTGCCAGAGAATATATTTCCTGGTGTATCTATCTTGATGTGGCA
>JADBJO010003698.1:12500-30000 GCA_016801955.1 Conus betulinus | reverse complement strand
AGCTTCCAAGCTGGAGCTACTTGTATGGACAGTTGTATCATCACAAAAGAGTTCACATGAATCCTCAATATAAAGAGGGAGATCATTTATATAAAACCGAGAATAGCAACGGACCTAACACAGAACCCTGAGGTACGCCATGTTGGATAGGTAGCTTTCTCTGATAAGTTGTTGTTTGACACACAACGATTTGTTGACGGTCTTCTAGGAAAGATGTTATCAGTTGTAAGGTATTTCCTGTTTATACCATATGATAAAAAGCTTCCTGCATACCAGTTTGTGGTCAATTACATCAAAAGCCTTTGCAAAATCACAAACAGTGCGCCACAATATTTATTCTCATTAACACTGGCTAGCCATTGATCTACTAGGTTTTGTAAGCGCTGTATGACAAGAATGATTTTTCCTGAATCCTGATTGATTTTTATTTAGTAGGTTGGAGGAGTCAAAATGGTGGCAAAGATGATGATTTTATGTTTATTTTTTTTTTTTTTTTTTCAAGGGCTTGGACAGAACTGGCAAAATGGATATTGGTCTGTAGTTCGATGGCTCAGATTTGTCTCCAGATTTGAAAATGGGTATTACTTTTGCAACTTTGAACTGAGCGGAAAGTGACATTTTATCAATGCATAAATTGTAAATATAGGTAAGAGTTTCACATATAACAGGTGCTGATAGTTTCAGTATTTTTTCAATCAATCCGTCCAGTCCGCGGCTTCCTGTCTGCTTTAATTGGCATAAAGCTTGGCAAACATCACTAACTGTCATAGGCGGAACAGGTGGTTGCTGAACGAATGTTCTTAGCATTACAAATTTTTTTTTTTTTGGTTATTTTTTTTTTTTTTTTGTAATTCATTTTGAGTCAGTATTCTTTTCTTTGACAATGTGTTCTGCAACTGTTGTAAAGAAGTGTTGGTTGAGTTCATTTGGTGTTATGCTGGTAATGGGACTTGTCTTTGACTGTGAAGTTTTATTCGTATTCGTAAGTTCATTATTGCTTGCCATATGGACTTCGAATTTTGTTTGTTGGCTACAAGTTCACGAAAAAAATTTCATTTTTTTGCTGTCCGTTTTGAGTGAGTTGACTTTATTACGTTGCCTCTTAAATCCATCCGACTTCCCTTCTGCTTCAAGGAGATCGTCGCGTAAGAAAAACAAGCAGCTTGTATTTCATCAGTCATCCACTTTGGGCGCTTTCTCTGGATCAGTGTAATTATAAATATTAATAAGGGGGGAATTCGTGAAGTCAGTAAGCAAGAAAGGTATCTTCGTGGAAGTGTCCAAAAGATCTCTAAGTGTGAGGTGTTTTGTGGCCAGTTTTTAGGAAATTTGATTCCACTTCCACTTACTTCTTTTCCACGTAATGCATACTGGAAATGTGGTCGCTGCATCCATTCAAAGGCACACATTTTCTCTATGACGTTTTGTGGTTCAGAAAGATAGATGTGGTCAATTAATGTTGTGCTAGTGAGTGTTGCTCTGATGGCTGTCTATAATTTGATATAAGTTATGGTATGATGTAAGTCCTATCTGACCATGATGTTTGGCCACTTCAATAGATCAATAGATTGTTGAATCACCTAAAAGTACTAATCTTCTGCGGCATCAAGCGATGCTGCTGCATCCCATCACGACTGGTAAACTTGTCCATCCAACCCAGCGCATTTCGGCTGTGGTTTTCGATACACAAATCCTATTTTGATGGGTTTTCGTACCGCGCTTTTTTTTTGATTTTCCCTCTTTTCTCTTTAACTTTTTATCTACCTAACAACTTAACTTGAACTAACCAAAACTGCTTCAATTCCAAAACTTTTCAAGATCATATAAATGAACGTTGGGCATTTTAATGTTTCATGAACGTAAAGTAATATGCCTGTAGATTTTGATTCGGTGGGATCTGCTGCGTACAATAATTGTAGCCAGAGATTAAGACAGCGGCATCAGGGACATTTATCTGAAAGTCTTGATTCAGTGAAGCCAAATAGTATGGGAAGGGTTTGTCTTGATATGTACATAATAGTGGGGGACCTCGTAGAGATGGTAACTTAGTTTTTGTATATGGTTTAGATATTAGGATGTCCGCAATACGTATTCCGTCTTTCTCTTGGCCAGCCACTTTGAAGATGATTGCACCATTTTGTGCGAACTAAAAAATGTAATCACTAAAAAAAGCCACTGAATACCCACATCCAACCCCTTGCTTAGGGATCAGCAGCATTAAAAACAGTGTTGAAAAAAATTCCTTGGAACTGACTTCACTAAATCCCAGCAAACACAAAAATGTTAAAGAAACAACACACATGCCCTGTAACCTTCACCGCTGGAAACATGCAAGCATGGTGAGGAGCTAGCCACGTGAATTGCATTGGGTGACCCCTCATTCTGGGGAAACAGGTGGAGGAGGTCACGTCCACATTTGCTGTTGGTTGGACCGGCAACCCGTGGTTCATTGTGATTCGGTCAAGTGTTTATTTAATAAATAGTCATATTTATATTAATTCTTATATCGGTTATAATAATCCGCCCCACATAATAAATGTCACAGCAAGCACAAGCGTAAGACTACGACTTTCCCCGAAGATAATGGCTAGAGGAGTTGGTGTGATCTGCTAGAGGGTCAATCTCAACGAGATGTTTGCTGGAGCCTTTGGGCGATCCCAGAGCGTTGTTCCCCGTTTTTGGAATCGTATCAAACTACAGGGACAGGTCAACGTCCATGAACCTTCTGGGGAGGGTCCCCTCCGTTGTCCAACCCAGCGAGAGAACCGATATCTCTCATAGTTGTCCAGGCACTAAGAAACCTTTTCCCAATCCCACAACAAACAACCCACAACAGCTCAAGCATGACGAGTTCTCTCCAGAAACGCATCCGGGAACCAGGTGTCAACCCAGACATCCCGGATAAGTGCTCATCACCGGAGGATGTACCGTGGTCTCTCATTTCAGGCCCTAAGGACCAATCAAGTTAATTCGTGTTCCTGGCCACAGTCAACAACGTACATAAAATCAAGGTTGCGTGTGGCACTGGAAACAACCAAACACCAAGGCTGAACTGGCCTGCAAACGGACCTCCTATTTTTTTCGGTGATGATTCCACAGTTTTTTGTTTGACGGGAACTACTTTGCGTTAAACTGATGACAGAGAAGGAGGGTTTTAGCGAAGGGCAAGAATGAACGATTCCAAACCACCTCCAACAACGTCCAAACCCCCCATTCCACCCCCAACACCGTGCCAACTTTCATTTGGGGCTCAGGTTCAAAGGCCCCCCCATACATGACCGTTTGGTGTTGGCTCAGTAATGGGTGTTGGGAGGCTTTCAATGCCAAGGCAAACCTATCTGCTGTGATGGTAAATGGCAAACTATGAATTCATTCCCGATACCTGTGACGAGTTTCTTTAACCCCATTGTCCACACTAAACCCTACGCTGGGATGTCCATTGGTCCCGACTATGTCACAATCCTTGTGGATTACGATTGCCCGTCCTCACCGTGGCCGCATTGTCACCAGTACCTTCAAAATGATGAACTGCAAACGCTTTTGGAGTGGCCTGCAAAACTCTCCCAGACCTCACATAAAGCCAATTGAGTAGTCTGGGCTATCATTGGTCGAGCTTGTCCAAATCACCGTGAGGCAACTTTCTCTGCTCAAACATTTCCATGACCTTGGCGTTGTCCTCCATGAGAATGGGCCATAAATCCCCCAGCATCAGAATCAAACCCTCCTCTGCACTGCGCATGAGGAGGCTTTTTCTAAGCTGTGAGCGCCGCCCGTGGCGGGGTCACACAACATTACTGAGAGTCCAATTTCATTTTCAATTCCACACAGCAGCCTGGAATTGTTCCGAATTGACTCTTTTCTTTTACTTCCCGTCTGGCCCTGTTTTCAGGTGGCTTTTAGGGGTTTGTGTCCTTTGATTTTTGTTCCATCTGTTTCTTGGTTTATATGATGTGAATTTCCCTCATTATTGTTGCTGTTTGGATGAAAATAAAAGACTAATTAAAAACAGTTATTTGATGATGAAGGAACCGGCTTGAGTTTGATAGAACAAATATTCATGGACCATTACAGTGTGTCGGAATAATCTGATCCCTAGCACAGGTGTTGAGTGGTTAATATATACCGGATACACCTGAAGTACAAATCATGTTCCGTATGGGGGTAACACACACAACTATCTTCATTCAAAATGATGAGAATAGGCGGTTGAAACAAAGCAAGTCAAAACTACAAATAAAGAGTGTGATACAACACAACTGACACACCCAAATCCATCAGACAATGGCTCAATGACAAGGATAAATGAATATGAAAAAGGACAGAAGTTATAAAATTTCACACAAGTTACGCTAGCACGCTTTGTGGCAAGTGTCAGACGAGAGCTTCAGCCACGCTGATGGCAAGTGTCACCGAAGCGTTATCCACACCACAGGCGGTTTTCGGAGCGTGCTCTCCACCATTCAGGTATAATAAAAATATGATATTGAAATGATATGAGAGTCTTGTTCTTCGAGGTGCTATTATATATGGGCTACAACTTACTTTTCACTTATCAGATGGTCGGGCAGATCGGGAATTACACAGAAGAGAGAGAGAGAGAAGAGAGAGAGAGAGAGAGAGAGGAAGAGAGAGAGGAGAGACAGGACGACAGACAGGACAGACAGGACAGGAACAGAAGACATTACAGAGAAGAGACAGAAGACCGAGACAGAGAAAGCTCTAACCGACGCGGTGACACAAGAAACACAGAGGATAGAGCGGAGAAAAAAAAAGACAGAAAGAATCAGCAAGCCGCAGAAAGCCTCCTGAAGTTGAAAGGAAGGGTAGAAGAAAGAGAGCCACCGGCTGATATCGGAATGGAAAGATAAAGGAGTCATAAGGGAGGGTAACTTGCCAGGGAGGGGGTCAACGGAATCGAGTAGGTAAGTAGAGGTAAAAGGGAGATTTTTTTTAGCGGGAGTGAGTAAGGAGAGGAAGGGGGAAGAGAGGAGAAAGGAAAAGAAGAGGTGAAGAGAAGATTAAAAGGGAAGGAAAGAAAGTGATAGGAGGGTAAGAGGAGAGAGGAGGGGAGACGGAAGTGAAGAGAAAGATGTAGAGGGCCCGACTAAGGTAAGGGAGAAGAAGGGAGTGTGGAGTAGCCGAGGGAGAGATATGATGAGGGGGAGGGGGCAGTGGGAACAAGGGGGTAGGAAGGGTAAAGGATGGTAACTAGGGAAGGGAGTGTGGAGAGGAGAGAGCAGAAACCCAAGGTATAGAGAGGGGGATAGGAAAGAGATAGGAGGGGGAGGGGGAGGGGAGTAGTAAGAGGAGAGGGAGGGAAGAGATTGGGGAGAGGAGGAAAGCGATGGGAGTGGAAAGGGTAAGGGGGGCGAAGAGGAGAGGGGAGAGGAGGGGAGGGAGGTAGAAAGGGGATAAATGGATGGGTGTAGTGAGGAAGAGGTGAGAGGAGGGGAGGGAGAAGGAGGATGTTAAAGGTGAGGTGGGGGAGATGAGTGCAGAGGAGGAAAGTAGAGAGGGAGTGGGTAAGGAAGAGGGTGATGGTGAGGGGGAGGAGGAAAGTGGGGGAAGAGAGGGGGAGGGGGTAGGAGGAGGGAAATGGGGGAGGGAGGAGGGGAGGAGGGGTGAAGACAATGAGAGGAGGAGGGGGAGGGAGGGGGGAAGTAAGGTGGAGGAGGAGAGGGAGGAAGGGGGGGAGGTTAGGGAGCGAGGGGGGTACGGAGGAGGGAAGGAGAGAAGGGGGGAGAGGAAGGAGAAGAAAGTGAAAGGTAAGGGAGGCGAGGGTAGGTAGGAGAGGGGGAGAGAGGGGGGGGAGATAGGAAGGAAGGGTAGTGGTAGGGTAGAGGAGGGAGAGGTGAACGGGAACGGAGAGGAAAGAAAGAGTGAGGGTAAGTGGGAGCATGGTGGAAGAGAGGTTAAGGGGGGACGATTAGGGTAAGGAGTGGAGGAGAAAGGAGAGGAAAGGGAAGATGAAGAATGGGGTGTGGGAGTGTAGGGGGGTGGAACGGGTGAGGAGGAGGGAAGGGGGGAGGAGAGAGGGGATGTGAGAGGGGGAGAAGGGGGGGATGGAGAAAGAAGAGGTAATGTTTAGAGGAGGAAGGGAGATAGGAAGGTGGAGAGGCGGGGTAGGGAGTAGATAGAGAAGGAGAGGAGGAGAGGGAAAGTGAGTGAGAGAGAGGGGAGGGGAGGAGCGGGTAGGGGGAGGGGGATGGAGTAAGGGGGAAGAGAGGGGAAGAAGGGGAAGAGAGGGGAAGGGGGGAGAAGGAAGAGTAGAGGAGATAATGAGTAGTGAGGTAAGGAGTGGTGGGGAGTATAGTAGTGAGCGGGAAAAGAGGAGGTGAAGGAGGATAGAGGAGATAGGGAGTAGTTGTGGGTTGGAGTAAAGGAAAAGGTGAAGAGTTGGGAGAGTCAAAGGGTACTGGAAGAAGGAGGAAGGAAAGAGGCGGGAGGGTAGGGATGAGGGTAGAGAAGGATAGGTAGGGGGGGAGGGGTAGGTAGGGGGAAGATAGAGGAAGAAAAGGGGGAGAATGGAGGGTAAGAGAGGGTAGGGTGAGGGAGGGTAGGAAGGGAGCAGAGAAGAGGAGGATAGAAGGAGGAAAGGATAGGTATGAGGGTGTAAGTGTGGGAGAAGGAGGAATGGATCGGGGGAGTTAAGGAAGTATGGGAAAGGGAGTAATTGAGAGAGGATATAAGGGAGATAGAGATGGGGGAGAGGGAGGAGGGGAGGGAAGGAGAAGGAAGGGATAGGGGGGGTGAAGAGGAGGGAGAGTAGGGGAGAGGGGGGAATGGGGGGGGCGGAGGGGAGTGGGTGCCGCGGAGGTGTGGTGGTGTATTAGGGAAGTGTACGTGAGGTGGTGATAGGAGGTGGGAGGTGGAGAGGGAGAGGGGGTTGGATTGGGTTGTAGTTTATTCGAGGGATGGTTTGGGTGGGGGAGGAAGGGGTGTTGAGAGGTAGGGAGAGGTGGGGGTGGTGGGAAGATGAGGTATGAGGGGGATGGTAGGGTCGGAGGGGGGAGGATGGGGGTAGGCCTGGGTAGGGGTAGAGGGTTTAGGAAGGGGGAGGGGAGGAAGGGGGGGTAGGGGGCGAGAAGGGAGTGGTGGGGGATAGGTGGAAAGAGGGGGGGGTGTGGATTTGGGTGGTTGGTGAAGGGTGGGCGGTGTGGGTAGGAGGGGGGGGTGGGTGTGGGGGGGTGTGGAAGGAAGGGGGGTGAAGG
This sequence comes from Conus betulinus, assembly GCA_016801955.1. Lineage (NCBI taxonomy): Eukaryota > Metazoa > Mollusca > Gastropoda > Neogastropoda > Conidae > Conus > Conus betulinus. Next base: position 22,789 of record JADBJO010003698.1, on the reverse strand, counting down.
TTAGGAGGGAGTTTGGTTGGGAAGGTGGGGAGGGGTGGATTGAGGATGGTAGGGTGGGGGGTGGGTGGATTGGGAGGGGAGTGGTGGTGGGGTGGGGGTTTGAGGAGGGGGGGGGGGGTGGGGGTGGGGGATGATGGAGATAGAATGGGTATTAGTGGGTGTGTATGGTGGTGGGGGGGAGGGTGTGAGACAGAGAGAGAGTAAGGGTTGGGAGTTGAGGAAGGTATGGGGGTGGAAAGAGGATGTATGGGGATGAGGGGAGTGAAGTGAGTTGAGAGGGTAATTGGAAGGTAGAGGGGGGTGTGTGGAGAGTAGTTGGTGGAAGGAGGGGATTGGGTGTTGGAGGGGTGTTGGAAGTAGGGTAGGTCGTGAGGGGGGAGTGAGGGGAGAGAGTGAAGGAGAAAGGGGTGGTAGGGGATGTTTGGTTAGAGAAAGGGAGAAGTTTGGTGTGGATGGGAAGTGTGAGTGGTAGGTGGATGAGGGAGTGGGTAGTTTCAGTGGGGGGATGGGAAGTGGGGGGGGATGGGGGGGTGAAGGAAAGGATTGGAGTTTAGAGCTTGGGGAGGGGGAGGTTGGGGGAGGAGGGGGGTGAGAGAGGAGGATGGTGGGTTAAAGGGTTGGCGTATGGGGAGGGGTTGATATGGGGGGGGGTAAGTGGGGTGAGGTGGAGAGAGTGGTGTGGGTAAGGGGACAGGAGGGTGGGGGTTTGACGGTGTTTGTGGAGAGGTGGGAGAAGTGAAGTGAAGTGAGGGGGTTAGTTGTGGAAGACTGGAGTGAGTGGGGAGTAGGGAATTGGGTGGGAGAGGGGGTATAAGGGGTAGATTTTGGCGAAATGGGAGAGGTTTAGGTTGGGAGGGATTAGGAGTGGGGGGGGGGAGGAGTAGGGGTATGGTGGTGGGTGTGGAGAGAAGTTGTGGGTGGGGGGAGGTGAGGAAGTGCGGTGTTTTGTAAGTTGATTAAAACCGTGTGGATTGTATTTATAAGGGTGATGGAGTGAATGGGGGTGTTGGGGTGTAGGGGGGAGTGGGGTTGTAGGGGGGGGGAATGGGGGGGGGGGGGGTGGGGGGGGGGGAGGTTAGGGGGGTGGGAGGGAGGGTATGGGGGAAGGTAGGTGGTGGTTGGATGGATGTGTTGAGTGTGTGTGGTGGGGTGGAGTGGGGGAAGAGTGGTGTACGGTATGTGTGGGGGGGGGGGAATGGAATAGAAGTGGTTGAGTGATGTTGGAGAAGGAAGGTTGGTGGATAACTTGGTTTGGGGGGTTGTGGCGGTTGTGTGGTGTTGTGGGGGGATGGGTTGTGGGGGTGGAGGGTGTATGGTGATTTTGGTGGGGGTGGTTGAAAGGTGGGAGTGAGAGGGGTTATTGAGTGGAGGGAGAGGGTAGGGGGGCAGTGGATTTTTGGTTAGAGGGGTTGTGGTATTGTGTAGGATTGGAAGAGAGAAGGAGTTGGGGGTGGTTGGTGTGGGTGATATTGGGGGTGGGTTTTTTGAGTCGGGGTGTATTGCGTATGGGGATTGGCTTGGTAGAATTAAATAGATTAGGGGTGTTGGTAGTGAAGAGATGGGGGGAGGGTAAGGGACTGTGTGGGTTGAGTATATGGGGTGGGAGTTTGGGGGGCGTGTGGTAGTTGGGGGGTGGGAGGGGGTGGGTGTGATTGGTGAGGGGAGAGAGGTTGGGTTTTTTGGTGTTTGCAATTGTTGAGATTGTAGGGATGGGGGGTGGGGTGGGGGGTTGGGTTGCTGGGGTGATAGTGGGAGGGAGAGGGTAGGTGAAGGGGGTATTTGTATTTGGTGGTTGTTTGAGAGTGTATGTGAGACGAGGGTTAGTCGGGTGTAGGGGTGGTTTTCCTGAATGATGGGTAAGGGTGTGGGGGTGTGGGGTGGTTGGCCTGGTTTGGGGTTGGAGTTCTGACATATATGTAGGTAGGGGTGTGTAATTAGGGGTTTGGGATAGGAGGTGGGGGGGAGGTGGGGGGGGGGTTTATGGAGTGTGTCAGGTCTATGGATTGTGAGTATGGTGGGAAGGGTGGGTAGTGTGGTTTTGTTGTGGATGGAGGTTGTGAGGGCAAGAGGAGTGGGTGGGATATGGAGGTGGCTGGGAAGTGGGTTTTAGTAGGTTGGTTTGTTTAAAGAGGTTTGGGTTTGTGGGTTTAGGCTGGAGCTTTGGGAGAGGGGGGTGAGGGCATGGAAGGTTTGTATGTTGTGTGTGGTTTGGGGGGGTGGTGTTGAATTTGATTGATAGGGAAGTAGTGGTGGATGATGGGGGTTATGGAGATAATGGACAGGTAGAGAGTGGGGTTGTTTATGTGTTGTAGAGTGGGTAGTTGAGAGAATCAGTAATTTTGAGGATTCTTGGTTGAGGACTGAGGAGTGGAAAGGGTGGGGTGGGGGGGGGGTAGCAGTTTAGAGTTTGGTGGGTGAGTTTGGGGATGGTAGGCATAATGAGGTAGTTGACTTTGTTTATGCATTGGTTGTGTAATTTTGATTGGGATGAGGGATAGGGGAGATTGTGCTGGCTGGATTTAATAGGGTGGAGAGGAGGAGGTGGGGACATAGTGGGTTGTAGGAGAGGGGAAGTGAGTTGTGGTGGTGGGGGGAGAGATGAGAAGTGAGAATTGTGGTGTTGAAGTGGGATGGTGTGGTTGGTGAGTGTTTGGGCTGTTGGTTGAGAGATGGAAAGTTATGGGTGAGGGATTGTGAGGATGGATAGGAGGGGTGGGAGGTGGGTTGTGAGGGGGGGTGGTGTGTATATTGAGTTTGAATTGGAGTAATGTGAGGGTGAGATGGGGTGGAGGTGAGCAGGTTAGATGTTTAATGATTGTCGTGAGTGGTTGTGAGTGGGAGTGTGACGATTGAAAGATTAGGTGGGGTTGGGGAGTATTAGGGGGAGAGGGATTGATTGGGGGGTGTGTGTGTGTTGGGCTGGGGAAGTTAGGAGGGGGGGAGGAGTGAGTGGGGCGATTGTGGATGTGTATTGTGGTTGAGAAGAGAGATTGTGAGGAGATAATTGTGTAGTAGTGAGGGTGAACGTGGGGGTGTGGCGTGGGGGGTTGGAGGCGGGATGGCAGTGTATAATTTGAAGGTTTGGGAGTGGTTTATGGTTGAAATAGAAATTAGGTACGAGGTGAGGGGTGGGTGTTGTGGGAATGGAGGGGGACATAGGTCTTGTGATTATGTGTGAGCGAGTGGGTAGATAGGAGAGTGTGTAGCTGGGGTGTTTTTGGGTGCGAGTTTGGAGGTGGATGGGTTGTTTGTTAATGTGGGTCATATGGGTAGTGTGCGATGAGGAGTTTGAATTTGAAAGGGATAGATAGTTATGGTTAAAAGATTGGTTATTGTTTTACCTTCCAGTGTGTACGTAGTTTGTTTTTTGGTCTTTAGATTTACAATGTTGTTAGGGCTTGAGTGAATTAGAGTTTATGATAGTTGTTGGGGGTTCGGTGGGGGTGGTGTTGGTTAAGAGTGGTGTTGGTGTTTTGTTATTGATGTGTGGGTATTGATTTAGATATTATTTTTGGGTTTAGCTTTGTGGTAAGGGGGGTTCATGAGGTTGTTGGAATTTTTTGTTTGAGGTTTTGGATTTGAAGGTGGAGCATTTTGGTTTTTGGGGCTGGAAGAGGAAAATATGGATTTTGTGCAATTTGTGTTTAGTTGTGTTTTGTTTTTTTTTTGAAGTTTATGATAGTTCAGTTTGGTTTTTTGGGTGGTGTTGTGTGTGTTTAGAGGATTATTTGCTGTTCTATTCTATGTTCGTTAGGATGAGAGAGGGATTGCGGTTTTGGGTGATGATAAGGTATGGGAGATTTTGAATAGGTGATTGTTCGGCTGGTCATGGTGGGGAGGGGTTGAGTTGGTGTGTGTTAGCGGAATTGAGTGGTATGTTTTTGGTTGATATGACAGAGAGTTTGGGAGGTTTTGGGGGAGTGGGGTTCCTATGGGCTAATTGTGTGTGCTTTGTTTGAGTTGTTTTCTTTGTATTTATTTGGTAGGGTTGGAGTTGGTTCCTAGTGGGTGTTTGTTTATTTTTTAGAGATGTTAAGGGAGTGTAGGTGGGGGGGGGTGGTATGGGTGATTGGGTTGTTTGTTGGGTGTTGTGGTGAGGGGTTGTTATTTTTAGTGAGGGACCTTTTGTTGTTGGGGTTTTGTGGAATTTTGTATGTTGATGTGTTTTTTTATGTAGAAATAGGAAATAATTTGAGCCGGTGGTTTTTGGTGTGTGATTTTTAAGTTTTTTGTGAGAGAGGCTAGGGGCTTGGGTGTGAAAAGGGGCAGGTTAGGGAGAGGTGGGTGGGTGGGTAGTGTTAGCATGATATTTATAGGGTAGGTGGGGAGATTTGGTTTTTGATTGGTGAGTGGTGGGTAGGTAGCTGAGTTATGGGGCTTAAATCTGGGGTTATTACATTTTTAGTCTTGGGGAAGGGATGGTGGAAGGTGTGTTTGTGGTTTGTAACGGTGTAAATTTGGTTGGACGCACCGGGGAGATGGTGGAATTGGGTTGGTGTGGATGTGCGGTCAGTTAGTTGATGATGTTTAAATGAGTTCTATTTGATAATGTGATGAGGGTGGTGATAGAGGGTTGGGTGCTTTTGAGGGGGGTGGTTGAGTCGGTTGTGTTTGGGAGGGTTTTACGGGTAGGGAGCTTTGGATTGGGTGGGGGAGTAAGGTGATGGTGTTTTTGTTTGAGGAGTGGGGGGGTAGGAACCCAGTGTAATAGGGGTGACTCCAGGTTGGGGAGATTTTTATATTCGTGGATGAGGGGAAGAGGTTTAGTTATTTTAAACGAACACAGGTGTTATGGTATTGGATGCTATTTACTTAGGGGGTTTGGGTGTTAATGTTAGTGGGTAGTGTTTATTAGTTGTAATTGTATGGAGTGGTCGGGTTTTGGGGGGGTTGGGGGATGTTTTTTAGAGGATCAGAGTATGGTGGTGAGCGGTTTTATATCATTGGTGGAGGAGTGAAGGCATTGTGGTCTAGAGTGGATGGTTTGACTGAATGTGTTAAAATTTTGACTGGAGATGTTTCAGTGGTTTTTTGTTATGTTTACTTATACAGCGTTAGATATATGGAGATGAGTTTATGTATTGAGGTAGTATATTGTGGCTTTTTTGTGGGTTTTGTAATACTTTTTGGGTTTATGGTTTATTATTTGTGTGATGTTTAAGAGCCATAGACGGTTGGTTTGTGGTTGATAACTTGAGAGTTGAGTTGAGGGTAGGTGACTAGTTTTTCGATGGACTTGGGGGTAAAGAGATGAGTGTTGTGCAAGTTTATTATGTTGGTGTAGGTATATAATGTTTTTGAGTTGTGGCCGGGAGTTTTGGTGTACGGATAAATGTGGGTTTCAGACAATATATTTATTAGTCGGTAAGTTTTGCAGTACTAACAGTTGTATGGATGAGATGTTATTAGTAATAATTTTTAGTGTGTGTTAAGGAATAGTGCGTTATGAGTGGGGTGGTAGTTGGATAGAGTTAAGGTTTAGTAGATGGTTGGGGTAGGTAGCGGTACAGATTTGGTATTAGGATGGGGGTATATTTTGGGGTTGTGCTATGTTATTGGGAAAAGTGGGTGGACACAGTATGTTTTTGTGGGAATCACGTTTGTAGGATGGTCATTTGGTGATGATTAGAAGCTTTTGTTGGTGTGGGGATTTTTGGGGGGTTTAGTGTGTTAGTAGTTTAAATTTTGTTGTTTGGATTGTTGTAGTGGGGTTATTTGAAAAGGTTGTTGTAGTAGTGTGGGGATCATCATTTTTAGTTGGGGGTGGGGTTGGTGTTACCTTGATTTTTACTAGATGGGGGGTATGGGGTTATTTGAATATTTTGTGTACAGTTGTATTATGAAATTTGAGAGTTCGTTTGTAGTTGGGTGGCGTTGATGGAGGTAAGATTGTAAGTTAGTGTCAGGGTCGTAGGCGAATTTTGGTGTTATCAGATCATGAGGGTTGGGGGTGGAGAGTAGGTGGGTCGTATGGTGGTGTGTTCTGTTAGGTAATTTGTAGGATTGCTTTGGTGGTTGCATTGCACGTTTAGTTTGGGATGTTGAGATGGTTGTTGTTTGTGTTGTAATAATTTTTGTTTACGTTTAACATAGTTGTTGATTTGATTTTGGTTGTAGTTGTTTTAAATGTGATAGTATGGTGATCGGTTTGTTGGTGATGGTGTAGGTGAATTGGTAGGGAATTGCTTGTTGTGTTATGTCAGGATAGTTGTGGGATTTTGGGTTGATTTGAGTGGTTTGTTTGGTATAAGTAGTGTATTGAGTTGGTACACAGTGTCTAGGGGGTTGGTTTTGTCATTGGTAGTCGGTAGGCGTTTCTTACCATTTATGTGGGGGTTATTTTGAGTGCGAGTTATTTGTTGTAGTTATATGAGGATGGAGATTTAAGTTTAGATTGCTTTGTTTGTTGGGGTGGATTTTGTCAGTAATTAGTATTCGTGTTTTTTGTGTCGGTCTCTAGGCTTTGATGCTGCGAGTATGTTAGGTTTGAGTAGGGTGCTTGAGAATGCGTTGGCTTGGGATTAATGGTTGTTTTTAAAAATGGTTAGGGCAGTGTTTTGGTATTTGTTTGTATAGGTTTTTGTAGAGAGAGGATGGGTTGTGAAGAGGAGTGATTCATTACTTTTTGGGTTGTGTCGTGGGTGTGTTTGGGGCTTAGTTTGTGTGTATGTTGTTGAGTAACGAGGGTTGTGTATTTGGTAGATGGCTAGGCCTGGTGTGAGGTGGGTGTGGGGTGGGAAGGGGGGTGTGACAAGATAATGTGTTGGGTAGTTGTTAGTTTGGGGTCTAATCTACACGCGTATTTGTTTGACGTTTTTACTTTGGATTTACGATACACGGTGTGGTTTGATGGGAGTTCATGGCGGGTGGCCATGGGAGACTTTAGGGGCTTGTATTTTTGTGTTTCGTGTGTTTTTTCGCACACCAAACTTCCAATCACAGGAACCATAATACGCAGAAAGTCACATACAACCACCCAAGACAACCACGTATATCACATGCCCCGCACTAACCCACACATTGATCACCACAGAAACCACCCAAGACATAAAAGCAACAAATTCAATTACCAACAACCTCATTATCCCGAATCATTCCGGTTATTTAAAAACCTACAAACCACCCTCGAACTGCAACCCAAACGTGCTTCTTAGATATTACACAAATACCACCACCGAACCACGACCAACCAAACCCAAAGTACATTAGAAACTCACTCAACCACCCATACAAGACACTGCATATTGATACCAACCTGTGGTTTACTTCATACGCTAACAACAAACACCCCACAAATACTCCACCGTTACCGCACCCCAATCCCACCCACCAACTGACCACCCACTTGCAGAAACAGTACGATAAGAACGGTAACACAAACCAAATCACACAATGGAGATCTTCGAAGAACACCCCAGAGAACCCAACCCCTACCAGGTAGACCCACAACAGGAATTCCTTTACTCCTCTCACACCACCATTTCATTTACCCAATGCTCAACAAAATCAACAATCAACGTCCAACGCGCGAACAACGTCGTTTGTGGTGGGGTTGCTTTCTACGGTTTGATTTTTTATTTTACATAGTTTTTTACGTTCCTATTCTTATTTTGGGTTTTGAGTGATTCCCACTGTATATTTTGTACTTGCTGTTTAATCCATAGTTGGTTGATGTTATTTACGTTTACTTTAGTATTTGTTTCTTTTTTGTTGGGGTTGGGAGTGTGTTGCAAGGTTTGTTAATTCATACTTGTGGTGCATTTTATGATTTTTTTGACTGCCTTGTTTTTTTGTTAGTGTATGTTTTTATCGTTTTCGTTCGTTTCTACTTTGGGCTATTTGTGTTGTACGATGTTTGGTTCACACCGTTATCATGTTTGTACGTTCATATGATTGTATTATTTGCATAGCTATTTGGAGGTTGGGTTCCTGGGTTCTTTTCATGGGTTATTTTTAATATGCTTAGCATGTATGTACTTTTTTGATATTCTTTCGTCGTTTTTTTTTGTTGTTGGTTGTAGTCCCGATCGATTGTTCCTTTACGGCTGATTTTAATGTAAGTTTCAGTTTGCTGTGTGTACTCTTTGTCTCCTTCTGTATGTATTGGTTTCCGTTCTATCACTTAAAGCTTGGGACATTTTCTTTCTTCATTATGTTCTATAGTCGATATTTATTTTTTGTTATGTTTGGGAAGTTTGTCACATTTTTTTGTTTTTTATTAATCATTAGGAGGGTTATTTATGTGATTTTGTCTGTGGTTGTTGGTATTGTGATTATTCTGATTCACTTGTTATATTAACTCTCGTGGGGATAATCTTGTTGTTATTCGATGGTCTGTTAGGTTATTTTTTGTAGGTAGTCTATGATTAGTTTTTATTTTTGGTCCGTTTTTCTACCAGGGTTTCTATGTTTTAGTTCATTAATTTACTCTCAATTTCACATTCTTGGTTGATTTTCTTTGTTTTATTTTTTGATGTCTGGATTGTTTTTGGTGCGTGTTTCTTCTTACGTTTTGACTTTGCTCGTTGTTGATATCCTATTTTTTTTTTTCTCTGCGGTTTGTATTTAATCACGTCAGGTGAGATCTTATCGTGTGTTTCGTGAGTTTTTTTCTGTCTGGACAGCTTGGGTTGCTGTCAGTTTGTTGTTATTAGTTGTCATGCTTCTTGTGTAGGGGTTTTTTTGGTGGACATTTGTGTTTTTATTTGTTTGGTGCTTCTTTATTCGATTTATTGTGATTGTGTTTTTTTGTTGTTGGTTAGTATTCAACATATGTATCTTTTTTCAGTGGACTGTTTTTCTTAGTATTTTGGTACTGTTTTGTTAGTTGTTGAGTTTTGATCAGGGGTTTACTCTGGTTTCTACACGATTTTTTTTGTTTTTGTTGTGTATCGTTGGTTTTTCTTTTGTCATTTTGTCTTTTTTTGTGATTTCTTGGTTTTTTCTTGTGGGTTCATGTTATGTTGGCATCTTATTCGTACATTCCTTTTTGTTTATCTGTACGTAAGTGTTTTTTAGACTTTCGGTTATCTTTTCACTGTCGTTTTTAGGTATTCTGCTTTTTTGAATTGTTAGGGTTTGTTTGGTGTATACTTTTTTTTTAAATACATTATTTTGGTTTAGATTTGTACCGTGTTTTTCCGATTTTGTGTGTTATCTTTTTACTCGGGTTTGTGTTTGATAAGTGGTTCCAGTCTAAGTTATCTATTTTTTTTATTTGCGGTTCGACGGAAGGTAGGTGTAGGTTCATTTCAGTTGAGCCCCTTTGGTGTTGCACTGTGAATGTGGGTTGGTTGATTACTAGAGCGTGTTATATGTATATTTTGTTATTACATGTTGTTCATTTTGTTTTGAGGTTGATTTTTTATAGTTTAATATCTTGTAATTCTTTGGTTTACCTTGCTTCTTAGGTTTTGTTGGGGTGTCTGGTGCGTTAGTATTTGAGTTTTTCTTACTGTTTCGTTGTGTATTACTTTGAGAGTTTAGTGATTTGTGAGTTAAGATCGTGACGTTTTGGTGGTGATACCGTTTGCCGTTGAGTGGTGATCATCTTGGTTTCTTAGGTTACTTCTGTGGTGTGTTGTGTGTTCATCTTGTGGTATCGTATTTTGTGGTTTCACACCAGTATTTATTGGAGCACTTGAAGTCATACGCCGCTTTACATTGGTGGTCTTCATTCTCTTAGTTTTTTCTTGCTTTATTTAACTTGAGCATAAGTCTATTACCTTTTTGGGTTGTGTTCTTGTTTTTCTCTGTTTACTACTCTATGTTTTATTCTTGCTTGTTTTTAGCATGGAGGGTTTTCTTTTACTCGTGGTATTCTACCTTTTTTTATGCGTTTTTTAGGGTTTATTTCACGTTGTTTTTAATTTTTCCTTTTTTTGGTATTTTTTGGGTGGTGCGTGTTTTTCATGGCGAGTATGGTATTTTGGTTACTTTGGTAGGTGGAACTAAGAGTGCCTATTTTCTTGTTTTTTTGCGGGTTTCCGTATGTTCTTTTATTTTTTTTCCTTTTGGTTGATTCACCTAATCGATTTTTCCATTAGTTTTATGTTTCATTTTTAGCATTCATTAGTTTTCTGTCTTACTATACTTAGACTAATGCTAAAAATGCTGAATAGCTCCATATTGTTTATGTGTGGTTCTTACAGTTCTATTTCATTATTTTTTTCATTTGGTTGGCATCTGTATTGCTAGGGTTAGTCACTGTTTTACTTCATTGTTTTTGTTTGTTCCTTTGTCGTTTTTTTTTGTCTTTTTTATGATTCTTTTTTTGGGGGACATTTTAG